>JAUYWV010117638.1:0-11997 GCA_032274565.1 Nematoplana nigrocapitula
CAAATCCGTCAAGAGAGTTGGGAGAAAAATACCGGTCAGACATACATACATACATTTATCTAATTATAGATAGGATTCAAATAAATATTTACAAATGTATTTCTAGAACAAAAATAAGCTTGAATATAGCATTATGTCTCTGAAAACATAGTAAACTGATCGTCTTCAAAATCAATACACAGTTTCTATTTCAATGGGACCTGCTACTAATCTAGTTCTCGGTTATCACACGGACTTCAGCGAATTGGTATACCAAGTGGGATTATAAAAAGATTGATCATAATCTTTCCGTAGAGCCCAAGCTCTACAAGCATCAAACTTTTCCTGTGCTTCGTTAGATATCTCACCCCATTAGATGTTCCTGTTGAAACCTATCACATATTGCTGCAAAATACCATCGTTTGACCCTTGAGCACTATTAAAATGCGCCGCTTAGAGACAGATGCTCGTCTGTATCTGCCGATTATATATGTAGGTGATAGCCTCTTTCTTCACAGAAGAATATATCCTCGCAATCCGGACAATTTTCTCTGAAAAAGGATTTCCGCAATGCAGTTTTTCTTTATTAATCCGTAAACTTGCTTTCCGGATACGGATATTGATATCAGGAAAAAATGATATACTTTTCTATAAAATCTGATTCATTAATCCGGACGAGGAACCAGCCGCGCTCACAGCGTTTCTTTAAAATACGCTTCTTCTTCTTCACTACGTGCCTGCCCTGTCTACTAGCCGGATAACGTCAGGCGTCCCATTCTTTTCAGATACTGCACCATGTCCAGGGCTGATAGTAGGATTAACCGAAGGCTCGACCCCCGGCAAAATACGCTCGACCGTAGTTAGAGACGATAATGAGCCACGGAAGGACGTCATCATGACCGAGGAAAGGAAGCATGTCGAGCAGCTGATCGCCTACTTTGATAAGTCCACCTCGAATGGTGAGGCAATCAGGAAGTTCCTGAATTCGCTGTGCGAGATGTCGGCAGCTGTGAGTGATGTATAGATTGTGTGCATTGAAGGAGACTTTTGCAATCCTATTTAATCTTAGAAGTTATTGGTGTGTTTGCACTTGTTCGGAGCATTTCGATGTTGATATAGTCCATTATAAACTTTGCAATTATACAACTGCCACAGGCCGCAATAAAGTAAGCACTTCGCCTTGGAATATTTTAACTGTCTGCTACAACCCCAATATCCATATATAGTACCTTGCACCGATACTCTTTTTGTCCTTCTTGGACAATAGGTCGACCTCTGCAAAGTCGGTAATGCGCTCAGCTGTAATGCCATGATAGAATTCACAACACTAAGTGAGAACATACATGATTAATCTATAACAATTATTATTGAATGAAGATTACTCGATTTCGTCTGTACGAACGTCTATAGACTCAATTGAAAACACAAATATATCCTAAGAGGACTGGTTGCGTGAAGGTATATTCTGAGAGAGAGAGAGAGAGAGAGAGAGAGAGAGAGAGAGAGAGAGAGAGAGAGAGAGAGAGAGAGAGAGAGAGAGAGAGGGAGAAAGTTAATATGAATAAAAGGCTATTCCGCTCCAATCATCCAGCGCAGCTACCATGCATGAGACAGCAAACGATGTGAGAGCTGACGGGGCTATCAACGGGAGGAGCCCAAGTCCCCAAGAACCTAACCCAGAGCGAGCAGGTCACGGTTCACCAACTCCGGTCAGGACAGTCGCCAATCATGAGTGAGTACCTGTACCGCATCGGGCGTCTCGACTCCACCGACTGCCGGTGTGCGGAGTACCAGAAACCAACTGCGATCCAACATCTTTGGCCTGGGGTCGAACCTTCGGTCGATCCTACTGTCAACCACGGGCAGTATCTGAGAAGAATGGGACGCCCGATGCCCACCGCCTTTATCTGACCACTAGCTGGACTGGTGCTCGATAAAGAACTAGAAGTGCCACGATCATAATACAGCAGTCTTGGCCGCCCATTTGGAGAAAGTTCCATAAGATCAAGCGTGACTCTATTATTTTGAACAATCACAAAACAGTGGCTCTCGTAACTTCTTTGAGGTATCGCCATTCCTTCACCTTCCGCACTCGTACTGAACGCTTCAAGAGATCTTTTTCCCTTTCGTTCTTCCTCTCAATGATGTACCTTTGGCTTCTGGCTCTGTTTCTTGTTTGTTTGTTTTTTGTGTAAGTTTTTGGCTTATGAAATTGTACCATTCCAACCTCCATTGGTTTTCGAATAAACTATTACTTTACTTTACTTTACTTACCAGGCGATGAAATACATACAGCAAAAAGAATAAAATTTTCAAAACCTTTTGACTGTCCAGAGTTTCTTTAAAATAAAATATTTACATTTTTTCTTTTTTGTAATGAAATCATTCGTACTGCATAATAAGGAATGTAATTACCAATTAATACATTTGTTGTACATATAATTTAATGATGACCTTAAACATGTTTACATTACTACTTAATTAGAGGTTAAGAAAATGATTTCCTTCGATCATTTTATCACACTTTTTGTCCAGACACACAGGCCAACAGAAACATTCACTATTATATATTGATCAACACAATTGAGTAGTAAATCGAAGTTGTTTGGAAAGGAAGGAATCGATCGATCGATCACGCCATAGCCCATCATGCGGCCGTAGGCTTCTTCTTCCATGCCTTTTTCCTGTCTCCTTCATTCCTCCATCTGTCCAGCTTCTGGCGATATCTATCCATGACTTCATTCGAGAACATGATCGTTAAAGTATCGGCCTAAACAAATTAATGCAGATTTACCGCGTGTTCCATCCATAAATAATGATTTTTTATCGATCAGTTTTATTTTGTTGGTGTATTTGTATATTTTATGTGGCATTTCTTACTAATCTCATCCTAAATTTAAAATATGGACTGGAGCTATGCCATTATTTGGTATCATACGACAGCTATAAACATGTTCTATTTAACGGAAACTCAAGAAACTACATTTTGACATAATTAAAACGTCTCTCATTAGAAATATGCGATTGATATAACAAAAATCATTATTTATGGAACACGCGCTACATCTACAGTACATTAATTTATTTAAGCCTATACCGTACTATAACGATGATCTGGATTCCTTCCTTTCCAGACTTTGGTTTATTACTCGATTGTGTTGATCTATAATAGCAAAAGTTTCTGTTGGTCTGTATGTCTGGAAAAAGTGTCATGAAAGAGCATGATTATCTTTCAAATGATTCCAAGTGTACTGATCGGGCGAGGTGATGGTCTTTCGGACAACCGAAAGGCGACTTCATGGCGATGTCGCGGGCAAAGGACGACCGCCTTCACGTGGCGCCCACTGTTTCAACCAAATGGTCGTCAACCCCACCTGGACCGCGAGGATGGGCCAGACTAGGCCTGAACGCCAGGAAGAAGAAGAAGAAGGTGATGACTGGGATCAACATGGTGTCATTTGATGTCATAATTTTTTTAATTTATTATAATTAGTTAATTTTTGCATCTTTTCATACTTTTCCGGTTATAACCTGTTCTGCACCATTTTTTTCCACATTTCCACAATAATGTCTTTTGAATCCCATTCGTTTCAAATAAATGCCTATTATTATATATGTCTTGTTAGATTATAAATTTAAGTTTGGAAAATATATGAGGTCGAAGAGTCGAAATGATTTTGATTATTCTGACCTCTTTCAGCACTTTATGTTGGATCATCAGTCAGAGTAGGATATAAATAAAATAACATTATTATAGTATACATTAAAATTTTAATTTACAAATGATATGACACAAAGTACCGACTTCATTCATTTTACATTCAAATTAGGTACACTATAGCTTAGAAAGTTAATATTTTCAATTTAAAATAAAAAATGTAAGCAATTCCAAAGTTGTGAATACATACACCTTTATAGACAGTATCCAAATGTTTGTTTTAAAATGCAATTTTTTAAAAGAGAAATTTGGACAAAGCACAACGGTTTATTAATCTCGTGCGGCTATAATGAAATATTTACTACGTATATGGCATTAATTATCTACCCAATGAAAGCCAAAGAAGTGACTTTGTTACCATCGAGATATATTCGCCTTTCGGGTCACGCATTAATAGACTGAAGGAATTAACTTCAAAATATTCTTTACGTTTAAAATCAATCGGAAATCATATATTATTTCTGTAATATACCATGACTGCATTTTTCAGATAATTCTCATGTCATTATAAAAAACGAGTTGACAAATTATGCAAATAATTCCCAGAGTACAATGAAGTTCTGAATATTTTATGATGTGCTTTTGCCAAAAATTTAGTCAGAGATGTTTTTGTAAAACTCTTAAAAAACTCCTGTTGAAAATAATTAGAAATTATTTTTACTGAAAACTATCAAACCGACTTCTGCGTATACTCCTATACGGCAATTGTGAATGACTCAGCGAATTTGATCACCTATATAGTAGACCAGATGGCAATCACATGTAAAAACAGGCTAAATGAAGCGTTTTACCTGCTGCTCGGCGATGCCTCTCGTGGAAGCGGTTCAGTGAAAGAAAACTGGGCCCCCATGAATATGCCAAGAAGTCGCTCTCCCCTTGCCTGCCTAGCTCGACGATTGGCTGAACGAGCTGACAGCATTGTAATGTAAAGAAGTGGAAGGAAGTCCCGGAAAGGCGGGCTTTCCGATCTGTCTGCAGTGCCCGCCAAGTTCCACCATCCTATCTCTAGTTCTCTCCCTTCCCCATCTGAACCTGACGGCTAGACCCGGGTTGGTGCCATTCGACTTTTACGCCGCAGAACACCGCTTTCCACTTAAGCCTTTTATCAGAAATCAATTTTGAAGATTGAGGAAGGTGTTCCAATAGTCCAAATGCGACTGGTGAATCTACCTCTTTCCTGTCAGCCGTATGGACTTCCTTAGGCTGGCTTTCAGGGATGTAGTCCCTTCAAACACGCAATTAAATAGGCATAGGGCACAATAAGACACAATCGGATCGCCTCAAATAAAGTGGAGTTAACTACAGTTGTAGCGATTGCCATCCTTCCATCAATCTATCCTCCCCCCCCCCCCCAGCCACAATCTCACCGACCAGGCAACCCTCGAATTGCTCGCTCCATTATGGGCGGTGAATTAGACAAACAAACACAGTCAAACCACCTCCCTCCTCTCCATCAGAGTACACCGCAGCAGCAGATCTTTGATGCCACCAACAATGCTCTCCCATCCCATCCCTCCCTTCCTACCTTGCCGGGAACAGGATAACTGCCAATTCGTATTGCTCTTTAAGGAAAATAATGTCCGCCGCTGTTCAAAGTTAACCCCTGTTGTACACACAGGGTGCCTTTGTCAACCATATTCTCATATTTGAATCAGCGATAAATTTATTTATTTGTTGTGCTGGCCATGCAGAGAAATAGTCCCAGGTTTATTAGGCTACAAGTACAAAAACCATCCCATCGAAATCATTACGTATATTACGTATATCAACCAAGAATAAGAACTAAATTTACTGAGCTTTCGCATAATATTATAGTGAAATACAATAACAATAATAACTCCGGTGCCATCAGGTATAGTGGAAGTATAATGTAAGTCACAGAGGGAAGGGTCCGCAATGTTGACTGGATAATTAATTAATCAAATTTCCAGTGGTAGCTTTACCTACTCTTGAGCCCATACGCTAGTAGTATGAGCTAAATTTATATCATTTTTCTGAAGAAATCTGTGCATATGAGGTTCTCTCTGTAGAGTTGCACTAACGTACGCCACGCCGCACGTTAGAAGGAGGAGGGTGTTTGTGCCAAGATATTTGCACGTTCTTCAGCATCCCATTTGTAAGCATTAAGCGACGCGAAAAGCACTACTGTATAGGATGCCATTTCTTCACAGATCCAGTAATTAACAATTTGTTTTCGGATGCTATATGGTAAATGGTAAATGGTCTCAATTCACTTGCCGCGACTCTGCGTTGTTGAGACCATAGAGTAATTAGTACATAGAAGCTTAAATCGAAGTAAATTAACAACTTGTACATTTAAATTTTTAATATATTTTAATCTTACATAGTGCAAAAATAAGCTTACTTTTTAGCTCTCAATAATCTATCAATACGCTAGTGTACGAATGTACTACTTTTTGACTACCCTTTATGAGTAGTATATATACTATACATATATATATGTTTTCCGAATAGTTTAACCAAAGTCTGTTAATGACCTTAAACTATCACATAGATCCATATAGATCCCCATGAACCTGAGGGAATTCCATGAATCCATGAAACAAAACACTATGATTGGATGACATCACGGAATTTCAACGCACTCCAGGCTGACAAGTGACGTCGCAGCCTAATCAAACAGAAACGAGGGCGTTGCGAGGGAAGGTCACCTTCAGCCAACATGATAGATCCAAAACTAACAAAACGAAGATGGAATGAGAGATGAAATCAATGAAAAATGAAAACCATAGACACTGCATATTTACCTTTTCACGTCACAAATATATGACAAGTAAAAATGCTTCCAAATAATATGGCGCCACCCTTCATTAAATGCATTTTTTTTAAAAACTTTATAGAATAATATATAATTTCCTGATAATATTCAATTTTTTAGCAGTTTAAAATACTAAAATATTAACAAGAAGACCTTATATGTGACAGTGTCACATGTTGATCCCAGTCATCACCTCGCCGAATCAGTACTTGGAATCATTTGAAAAATAATCATGCTATTTTATGACACTTTTTCACTCACATAGAACAACAGAAACTTTCACTATTATAGATCAACACAATCGAGTAGTAAACCATAGTCTGGAAAGGAAGGAATCCAGATCATCGTTAAAGTCTGTAGGTCCGAATAAATTAATGTAGATGTAGTGTGGGTTCCACAAAAAATGATTTTTTATTCGCATATTTCTAATGGCAGACGTTTATTTTTCAGAATGTCGTTTCTGGAGTTTCCTTCACATAGTGCATGTCATTCTTAACCAAATAGTTGCAGAGCGCAAACCCAGGTTTAAATTTAGGATGAGATTATTAAGAGATGCCCATTGAAATATACTAATAAAAGATATACTGACAAAATTAAAACGGTCCCCTTTAGGAATATACGTTTGATAGAAAAAAAATCAATATTTATGAGACACGCGGTACGTCTACAATAATTTGTTTGTACCTTCTACTTTAACAATGATATGTGTTCCTTTCCTACACAAATTTGATTTGCTAATCAATTTTATTGATTTATATAATAGTGGATATTTCTGTTGGTCTGCGTGTCTGGACAAAAAGTGTAATAAAACAGCATGATTATTTTACAAATGATTACAAGTACTGATCAGACAAAATACTGACTGGGATCAACATGTGACGAAGTTACACATTAAGTCGTGTATATCGCATATTTTATGGAGCCTTTTCCTAAAATCCGATCTTGGCACTATATTTAGTATCATACGAAAGCTGGGAACATGCTCTATTTGAAGGAAACTCAAGAAATGGCATTACATCTAACTATCTGACTAAAAATACGCTTTATAGAGTGAACAACAGAGACATAGACAAGCGGTAAACCAGTTGACTTTCTAGCCAAATACGCATAGAATAAACATTTTACCACCGCATTATATATAAAGAAATAGAAAAGTTTTGTCTAAAGGAATGGAGTTGTGGAATTTACATATCATTCACAGAATTTTATTGCAAAGTGATTTAGTTAGAGTAGTTCTACATTGCAGACGAAAATTTCCATACATTTGTCTTGGTAAATATGAAATTTGCACTCGCGCAATCATTGTTCAATATAATCACATAATTTTATATCTACTAAAAGAGGAAAACACTATCTAAAATATAGCAGTTTCAGAATTTTAGCATCGGTCATTGAATTAAATAGGGGGCTCCTCAATTTTATTGATTTCCTAGTAATTTACATTACGCGGGTAATTAATCGAAAATATCTGCTAAAATACGTCGCATTTTGGAATAAAAAGTAGCCATTTATTCAACTTGTCGGTGTCTGCGTGCTGATGCAAAGTTTTGGAAACTTCAACCCAGTAGTTTTGAAGGAGTATAGAAACGAACATACGCATTGATTTTCAATTTAGATCTTGTAAGTAGAGAAAAATCACTCCAAATCGATATTTCACTTCTCTAAGCATTCATGTCAGAAATATGGCAGACAAATTCATATATATACAGTCAAGCAAATTCAACAGAGAAAGGCAAAAACAATGTGCACTCAAACTATAGAGAAAACTGAATGAACACCAATCAAATTCGATTAGGTGAATCCAAATAAAACTAATTTCAGTGAGTGACCAATCAAATTGGAAAAATATAAAAAAAATCAATGTAAAACGTTTACAGAAAAACGAACAAACCCTGACATAAAAAGTGTTACACATTGTTTTTCTGTAAATTTACATTGTTTTCCATTGACCTAAAACCATGTAAAATGATAACCAAAACAAAAATATTAAAGATAAAACATAATTATAGACATAGTATATTACATAGAAAAACGCATAAAATATAGATAAAAATATTTTATACACAAGATCATCGATTAGTCGTTTGCCAGTTAATTGTTCCATTCGACGAAGTCGTTACGGCGATGTGCAGTCTATCAACTGCCGCATTCGTTCTGAAGGGGTGATGGCAGTAGTCAGTGTAGTAACAATGTTTAGCAGAGTTGGTCATGGATTTAACAAGGTTGCGTTGGCAAGTGAAGTTGACGTGGTCGTGTGATGAACGAGAGCGTCTCCAAATAGATTAAAGTCGACGTCTTTTCTTAATTGCAAGCCGTATGTTATACCCGAACTACGCTAGATGTGGGCGGTATTAAACGTTTCCCAAGCGAGTGTTTTTGTACGGATACCTTAAAGTAATCAAACCAATGGAATGCAACGAATACAGAACCATTAGTCTTATCCACATGCAGCAAAATATATACTACTTTAAATAATCAAGAAAATAATTACTCCAATAATTGAAAGCAGAATAAGTGAGAATCAACTTGGATTTAGAAAAGCAAAAGGCATACGTGAACTTTGGTGATTGCGCTTTGATGGAACCAGAAGAAAAAACAGAATTTGATTAACCATCATTATTTGGACATTGGGCTCTGATAAACTGCTCAATCAAAGTCTACCTGATTGAGCTCCCCATTAATAAAGTTACTACTCTCCATCTCTCAATATAGGGCTCTTTGGTGCGTCATACTTTCTATGTGTCTATAGTAAATTATGTTATTTGTTGTATTACTAATTTTAAATAACTGACAAAGTGTTGAGTTGAGTTGAAAGGGAAGATGTGAATGGAGAAAACCTAAAACTACAAGTGCAGGAGTTTCGTTATCTTGCGGGGCTCTTGTACAGCAAGAAGGAGGATGAAAGAGTCAAGCTATAAGCAGCATGGCATAAATGACAGGAAATATCTTTGATGGTAGGGTCAAGAAATTGCCAGAAAGACTGCCTGGTGTATAAGACTTAATATAGGATCAAACCTATAGCGTATCGGAGCTGAATGTTGGGCACTAAAGAAGAGTTGCCATTTGAATGGGAATAATTGAACTAAGAGACGACAAGATGATGGAAGGGAGATTGCGATGGTCTGGTCATGTGTACTGAATGGATGAAGAGAGAAAGGCAATGGCGTATACAGTTAACCCCTTCTTGTATCATTTTTGTCATCCTATTTCTAATTAAATTTCTTTAGAACTGTTCACCGCCTTATTTACAATTCCGTTTGTCGATTTACATTTAAGCTAATAAACAATTATCTTATCTAACACAAATTATATCCGCCATGACCTGAAGTGCTTTCAATGAGTTACTTATAATGGTTACATTTCCCTAAAGACTGCCGACTCATATTGGTGTACCCCAAGGAACCATCTTGGGTCCGCTCCTTTTCCATATCATGACCAAGGATCTTCTTGAAGTGGATTTAAAGTATACTGATGGTAGCACTTGCTGTTGAAATTGTCAAAGAGCTATGCCTCTCCAAATGCAAACAACAGCTGACAAAATTCTGAACTGGACCACATTAAATATTATGGAAATCAACCCGAGTAAAACGCAAGCAGTGCAAATTCTTTCAAGAAAAAAGAAAGAAAATGACCGACGTTTACAATGGTACTACTGTTAGTGTGCATTGTCCTGTGCATTCTCAAAACTTCTAGATGTCATGGTGAATGACAAGCTTGACTGGTCTGACAGACAAGCGTATTTATTTGATCATCCAACTGAAACGCGCTGGTATCCCGAACAAGGAGATTGTGGCAGTCTACAAAACAATGTTCTTGCCTATTCTCAAATACGCCTAACCCCTGTGGCATAACAGCCTCACGACAAGTCATGCGACCAACTGGAGCACATCTAGAGGAGGGTCCTGAACATTATCTGCCCTGACTCAACGTACGCAGAGACTTCGCTCGCCTCAAAAGTCTCTAGAACAGAAGGTGCATTTCTGCGAGGAAATTTTACCACAGCATCGAACAGAATAATCGTCTGAGTCATCTTCTGCATTCGAACAAGCAACCAGTTCTCCTCATCAGTTTGCGGTATCGCCGGCCCTTCGCTTTCCGGTGCAACACGAATAGTGTTTCTAACAGTCTGCTTCCCTTTGGTTCGGCCAACTATTGACTACTAGCAACTGTTTTGCAAAATGTGCCTGCGCGCAATATTTATGCAATATATTCACACAATTTTATATCCACTAAAACAGGAAAGAAATATCTCAAAGATAGCAGTTGCGGAATATTTCTATCGGTCATTGATTTCAAATACATACGAGGCTCCTCAATTTTATTGATTTTCACATTACTTTACATTACGCGGGTAATTAATCGTAAATATCTGCAAAAGATAGGTCGAATTTTGGAGTACAAAGTAGACAGTTATTCAACTCGTTGGTGTCTGCGAGTTTGTGTGAAATTTCAGAAACCTTGGCCCAGTAGTTTCGAAAGAGTATCGAAACAAATATATTATACTGTACGTATATAGCAAACAATCAGACACGACATGAATTCAAGCATCTCCGTCTTTCAAATGCTGATATGCGACTTCGTCCAATATGTACAAGGCCACTGCCACGGGATCCTTTGTCAGCATCGACAGAGGCGGGGGTTCCAGAGCAAAACGCGGGTCCAGGTGAGCAGGACACCCATAATGGGGCCATAGAAGTGGCACTCTTGGTCAAAAAGGGAGTGATACGACGTACGCCAGCAACCGCCCATTATGCATCTCAGGCAGTCGAGGCTTGGGCGTAGCCAAGTACGCATGAAAGACACAAGGTAGAAGCCGGTACTGAAATGTCCACAGTTTGAGAAGGTGCAGTTATGTTACACATCGCGCATATGTAGCTCTTGTTGCTTGGATATCGTTTGTCAGGCCAGGCCAGAAAACGATGGCCCGTGCATGGGAATCCATCAGGGAAACTCCTTGATGGGCGGAGGGGAGGATACGTAATACATTATCTCGAAGGGAAGGTGGGACGACTACATGGTCACCGTAGAGTATAACACCATCCGACGTATGAAGAGATTTGCGATATTTCCAGAACGCGGCGACTCCACGGTCAGCAGTGCGCTGGGTGTCTGGGAACCCTTCGTCGATTGCATCCAACAGCTCGCGGAAGGTAGGGTCAGAAGCAGTGGCAGATGCAAGGCGCTCCCATGAGAGTGCCGTGAGATCATTTGTGTCACGGTGAATGGCGGATACCATTGCACATTCGGTTTTATCCATTGAAGAGCGGAGGGAGCGACTGACAAGCGTAACAAATGCGTTCGTCGGAGCAGGGTGACGAGACGTAGCCTCGGCAGCAGAGTTGGTCTTGCCAGGCAGGTGTACGATGTCAAACGACCATGGTAGGGTCCGCTGTTTGAGGCGAATTAGCCAGGTGTTCGATATCTCGTCTAGCGTTCGGTCACCTATGATCTTCACTAATGGTTTGTGGTCAGTTACAACAAGCAGGTCGTTACAGCCTTGTGTAAAGTATTTAGACTGTTC
>JAUYWV010117660.1:0-11994 GCA_032274565.1 Nematoplana nigrocapitula
GCCCGGCCGGGGGGGGGGGGGCGTCAGCACCCCGATCGCCTTGAGGAACGACAGAACTCGGGTCCTGTCTGCAAGTATAGCGAGGTCTTCCTCTTCACCTTCTCCCCGCTATATTCGCGTCCATCAACCTCCTCTCCAGTCCGTCATGTCGTTTAACATGGTCGAAATAGGGGTTTTGCGTATATTAGCAACCAATCATCTCGCACTGACAATTCGTTCCGGTTCCGGATGCTCTCATTTGTTCGATATTGTATCCCTGGCACCCTCAATATTTTACGTTCACACACTTGTTTTCAAATTCCGTTAACCTGTGTTCATCAACCTTACGCAGAACCCAGGTCTCGCATGCACGTTTGTAGCAGGCGTAGCTTTGTTTGTTCGTCCTGCCCCTTACAATGATTTTTTATGCCATTGAGAGTCGCTAGGCCTATTCCGAGTCGGCATTTAATATCTTTAAGTACTATTATCTCCGTTCTTTTCTATGCGTGCACCAAGATATGGAAAATGATCCGCCACTTCCAGTGGTTCTCCTCCTATACATGTCCTTATACCATGCATCGTCATTGTCTGCTTGTGGCACTGGCATCACTTTAGTCTTTCTGGCATTTATCTTCAAGCCATATATTCTTGACGCCGTTCATCCACAACTTGCACCAATCTGTTCAATGTGTACTCTAGTTGATGTATTCAAACTTCTTTGTTTCCTAGCGATATATGTACATAGGTACAGTTGAACTTCTCTGATATTATGAGACATTTACGTTTGATGTGATCACATATTCTGTAGAGCTATGCCTAATCCTCATTGTAAATATATACATTATGTATGAAGAAAAATGCTTCTGTGATATTAGAAAACTACGAGCACCATACGAAAGTAAGTCAGACTGGAAATCGTGGCGTAAAAAAGCAACTGCATGCCGATGGAGTTCTTAGTGCAATGACGGTGATGGGAAAATTTGACATTCCACACAGAACTTTAATGGGAACATCCGTTTAAAATAATTCTCGACTTTAAAGCAATTTCTGCGAACACAGTACAGATTTTCACCTTGAAATCACCTATGTTTTAAGGCGTTTGATGGCAACCCGCATCCCAAGATCACCCACTGTGATGTCCGACGAGTGTGGGTGCCACGAATCGGTCCTTCTAGTTCCAACCAGCGGCCGTTGTACATATGATCGAATATATAAATCTCGTGCCGTTAAATGCCAATTAGGTGGCGCTCCATTTTATCGCCAAATTAAAAGATTCAACTTGAACGTCTCTGTGCAACATCGGTTGCATCGTTGTTGAGCTAGCGCTGTCCATTCACGCTTCATCGAAAAAATCGGTCCGATGTGAACCCGCCTGCCAGAATTCTCAATAATCTGCGTTTCATTTATTCAAGTTTGAGTAGCATCAGTAAAATTCTGCTTGCTTTGCATAAAACCAAATGTGTCAGTTACTTTTGGGACACTCTGTATATTTACTTACTCCACTGCCTGTGGTTCCATCAGAAGTACTCCCAACTTCCTATCACTGCATCCGCTCCACTTTCTCCACTTGCCTTCTCTGCCTTATCGTCATTGGGGACCTCAACCAACTCTTCAACTTCTGTCCACTCCAGACACCGCACCCGCTTTCGTCTCAACCCCCTCTCTATTCTTTCTGCCAACCCTCCCGGCGCCCTTGCCGTCTTTGTCATCTTTGAGATCGTGGTTCTTCGACTGGTGGCCCGCTTTTGGTCCCTCGCGACATCTACCCACCATCTAAAAAAACTTACTCCACTGCGTCTACAGCAGCTTTCCTTTAGAATTTTTAATTTATGAATCCGTAGTGCTCTGGATATTTTTTCTCACACTTTTTCATAATTCTTTTTAGTCAGAAATTTTTATTAGGAAACATTTGTGTACTTTCCCGAAATTTTTGTACCTCAAAGTATTTTTTATTTTGTAGTTTGTTCTCATTTTCCTTTTTTCTTTACTTTGTCCTTCTGGTGCTTCAACATTACTATTTTTGGATTAACGTACGCGCCTCTCATTTTTTATTGACAGTACTACACTCCAAAGGGAATGCCAACCCGTCGACTAGATCCAACTGTGTGCGCGGTTTGCGGTAACGAGTTACTGGAGCACGAAGGGGAACGCACCTACAAACTCAACTGCTCGCATATGTATCCTTTTTGTGATACCAACATAATTTGTTTTTTTTCTCTAAATTTAGCAAAAATGGCATTATATTGATATCAATCTAGTATTTGATGAAACTGCAATTCTTTGTCAAGCGCATCATCTGGCAGACCAAAACACTTGCTCGAGTCAATGAAGAGCGCCTTACTACTTATCGTCAAAGATAGGGGAACGATGTACTCGCTCGATGGGCTAAAAATACATTATAAATCTGCTTAGAAGAGAACATTGTCACTTATCTCCTCGCATCTCTATAAAGCGGTCTGTTAGTCTGTCTAACTGTATGTCCGTCACGCATATGTTCAAAGTGAGATTTTAGTTGACGTTTGAGATTGTTCTTAGTTGCTTCAGAATGACGTAGCCTAATCGATAAGGCGTTTGCTTCCGAAGCAGAACACTACGGATTCGAGTCCCACTGTGAGTTAATTATCTAGTTTGAGTTGTGATTTACTTCTTTCGACCGATAGTATAAATGTTTGAAATTGATGCGAAAATATTTCTATTTCAGATAATTTGTATGCTTTTTATTTAGTGGATACGTTATTTTGCTGTCAATTCTGATTAAGTTTTCATTTTTATTTTCACATGATATTACACTACTCATAGTAGTATAGCATATATCAGTGCTGAAAACTGTTACAATATGATTAGAGCAAGTAGAGAGATATTGAATCATCCTCGCATCTCTATAAGAGGATCGGTTTGTTGGCATGAAGAGAAGAGGACGCATCATTGGATTTACCGATCCTTGTTTGAATTCCTTAATACTTTCTGCCTATTTCTTAGATTCCACGATTTCTGTATACGTGGCTGGTGTATCGTGGGAAAGAAGCAAATTTGTCCCTACTGCAAGGAGAAGGTGGACCTCAAACGCATGTTTCACAATCCGTATCCTTTTGTCCAAACTGCTCTTGGTTCGTTTATAATTCTGTATGCAGTAATATATTATATGTATTGGTTTTTCTCGATCCAGTTTATCATCAGTGGAAAAGCTGGCCATATCTATTATAATATAGTTAAATGAATTTGCAAGTTAGGGTGGGTGGTCATGAGACGCAAGGAAGGGTAATTTGTAAAATGTGACTACTATTGAAATATGTAACAACAAAGACGTAATCGTTTAAACTATGAAAGATACATAGATTATAGCGCAGCGTATGATCTGAGGGCACACTGTAATTTAGACCAAATTTTCCGTAAAGTGGTTAAAAGTGGTTTGAGTGCATCTGCAAGAATGTGCCCTGTCGATACAGATCTGCCCCTTGGCTGTTATGAAAGCGTCTTGTTGAGTTGTCCAAACCTGAAGAAGAAAAGTGTCAACTGTCTGAAGCACACCGGGAGATGGAGTGGAGTGAGAAAAATTCTGCAGCTGGAAATTCGTGAGGAAGAAACATGTTCGGCAAAGAGGAAGTCAGTGTTAAGAGGCCGTTCTACACTTTTCAAGAACTTGCTTTACCGATACAATGGTACATAGTTACACCGACTATATTTATGCTGTTTTATAACTTTACATCGTTATACTCGTAATTCCAATTCATACGAGTAATATGGTGCCGTTTAAAATAAACATATTAATCAAATATTTAATCTCTTTCCTTCTGTCACATGCTAACCGCTGGACACTAGATAAGATAGTTTAGACACGAGAAAATTATCTTGTTGTAATTCCTATTCGAGGGGACGCGAAAAAGATGGAAAAGAGGACTAGCTAGGTTAGTAGCAGGACTCAGCATCAATGGAAATAAACAGTGTAATCTTTTTTGAAGGCTGATCATTCTACGATGATAAAGATAGTATGACTATAGAGTACATAATACATAGAGGTTCGTCTCCAAGGTTGTTGCCAGGTTTTTGTCCAGTAACTTTTTGAGAAAGTTGAAATTATAAATAATTTATTTCTACAAGTAACATATTTTCTGTTAATACTTTAGTATATTAAACTGCTAAAACATTCTAACATTATCACGGAATTGTATATTTTCTCTTTAACTCATTCACTCTCATTCCATCTTTGTTTTGTTTGTTTGGATCTATATGTTAGCTGAAGGTGACCTTCCCGCACAACGCCCTCGTTTCTAGTTGCTTAGGGTGTGACGTCACTTGTCAGCCTGTATAGCGCTTTGAAATTCCATGATTTCATCGAATCATACTGTTTTGTTACATAGATTCATGGTATTCCCTGAGGTTCATGATAGTTTAAGATCATTAACAGACTTTGGTTAAATTATTCGGAAAACATTTATGTACTACTCATATCGGGTAGTCAAAAGGAGTACATTCGTACACAGCATTTTTATGGATTAGTTGTTAATTTACTTCAAGTTGAACCTCCATGTACTAATTACTCTATGAGTATGACTATATTGAATATCTTGGAAAAAACTAGGAATAAATATCGAAAGGACATACGAACAATTGGCTCTATTCATAAATATATTTAAAGGCAACTTTTATTTAATGTAATAATTAAACATAAACTGTACTTAATATAGAATGCAATTAATGTTATTTAACACCAATTATTGAATAATTTGTTTTTGTAATATAATTGTTTTTAGTTGTACAGTATTCATTGCATATGTATATGTTTGATCATTGCATTAAATAGAAGTTGATTTTATTGTCCTTTTAAATAGAGCTAATTGTTATTTCCTTTCAATATATTCAACTAAATATTTTACAATTGCATATCTAGAAAATAATAACTTGAATATCGATCCATATTGAACTAAATAATAGCGTAATATCTCTCAAAATCATTCTAGAACGATAGCTAATAGCGTAGCCACAAGAAGGCGACTGACTGCATGGGTCGGAACCTAGTCTCGTTTAAAGCATCAGATTTCGTTCTCCATCAGTAAATTTGTCGTTTATCAGTTTAGATTTATTCCACCCTTGTTAGCTCTTTAACTACACAACAAACAAATTAGCTGGGAGAAACCGCATGTTTTGTACGGCAATCTTCTGGACTGGATCAGATACCTGGTCGCTTGGCAACCGGTCATCCTTCTACTCGTTCAAGCTATCTATTGGGGATTTGGACTGAAATAATTCTCGACCTCCTGATGACAACTTTTATCAAGTTTCTCTAAATTATATTTCAGTGTTTTTCCTACTGTTGTAAAATATGTATACCAGTCCTGATAACTTTGTTTATCTTGGTATATATGGAGACGGGCGGTTGTAGTTTCTTTTCCACGACTGTAAATAGACACATTCACATCTTTAATGGCGGTTTTCTAGTTTTCACTTAACTCTAATAACTGCGACTATAGTTTAATATCTAGTTCTGTTGTATTCCTGTGTATTCCTATATGTAAATTTGTCTATGCATTTATTTTCTATATTTAATGAAAATAAAGTACTGGGAAAGTATGCCTGCCTTCTTTTTAAAACTGCGTTTCTATTTATTTTACTTTTGGCTTTATATGTGTTGGTTGTTTTGACTCGTCGAGCGATGGTTATTGTGATGGTAGCGTAAAAGATTGAACATATAAAAAATAAGTTTGCATGAAGCCAGCAGGTAGAAACATGTTTAAAGCAATTTCCCGTTTTATTCAAAAGGAGAAACATAAACATCAGTATTATACAGAAAGTAGCGGGATGAGGTGTTCTTGTTTCCCCCATTGTGTTTTCATGTCATGATCGCAAAGATTTCGACGTCGTTATTAAGATGGTTTTACGTAATTTGGATGTTGCGTGATTAACAATAGACCATGTGTGGTGTAGCTACTCCGCCTTTCTACCAAGGCTCTATTCTCCACTCCATTCTCGTATTCCTCTGCAATTGCATAGTGAGCGCCGTCTCTCAGTCCCTTCACGAACTGGATCATTTATCCATTTTATAACATAATCAGCCTTTTATCTAAAAGCATATTTCATGTCCTGTTTTCGCGATCTGTTCAATGGCATAGTTTACAGGTTTTTTGTTTTTACTACGTAGTTATTTTTCAGTACCCGTACCATTTTTTCATCTCTCTTTCACATTTTATAGACACTACGTTGCGCGTGATCCGAGCAGCTTTTTATATATACAGTATGTATAACAATGCTATACAGTCTTTTGCTGCTCAAGTTTAGTTTAGATTATCCGCGAATAAGTTTGGAAAGTCTACTTGATAGTATATATTATTTAGATTAACAACGAATAACACATTTTAACATGCTAGTCTGTATTGGTAGTAGATTATATAGTTTGAAAATTTGCTCGGTTACATCTAAATGAAATCTTCCCCGTTGATAGCCTTGACGTGGAACGGATTGGCATGCGATATTTACGAAATAATAGCCTAAGTGCTCGCATTTTACTTTCCATGTGGCATTGCATCCCGTGAAAGATCTCCCTGTGCTGGAGCATTTGCACATGTATAGTATTGTCTGGACCAATGCTTTATTGTTTTGGACTATATGCGGATTATTTTATCAATTCGGAAAGCTGCGATATTGTGTATGAATGCGTTATCCATTGTAATAGCGACGAAACGGTTTGGGAATCCAGTCAAGACGCCGCACACCTCAGCTATAAATAGCTAATATACTCCTGTTTTCAATTTCAACTGTTGATGGACCACTCAATCGCGAGAAATGGCTAATCGAATGTTAAGATTCTTTCGTTTAGTTTTCTTTTAGTTTTTGTAAATTTGTGCACGATAACCCTTTGGAGCCCGACGTCTGTTTCATTAAGACCACACTCCAATATTAGTCTCATCAACCCAATGCAGTAATATCTCGGAGATAGTTTATTCATACTGTATATCTCTGGGCTTTCCTTTTTCACTTATTTATTTGCATTGATGTTCATGTTGACTGGATGGTGGTGACATGTCTTGTAACTGATTTGGGCATTCTTTAGTTTTATTGCAATTGTCGTGCTCTAAACATTGGAATTCATTTCTATGAGCATAGCTTTCATGTCATGCAAAGTAATGGTAGGGTTTTCTTCAATTGCTGATATTGAAATGTCGACGTCCTTTATTGTCATCTGATGCCTTCTTCTACCACCCTATGTGTTCATAATGGTATAATTTTCTGTTAGTGATTTTTTGGTGAGCGAATCAAAACACAAATAGTAGTATTGTAACCTTGCCGTTATTGGTCTGTCTTAATGGATAATGGAGGGGTGACCACCTTTAGTATTGGCATTAGGAGAACTTTCTGAAGAATGTGGCGAGTCGATTTTGACATCGGAAAGTGAGTAAGAAACTACCGAGATTGAAGAACTTAGGGAAGTCGATTTTTTAATCGCCACCGGTTTAAAAAGCCCTTGGTTATTGAGTTGAACAAGATGCTGGGACCCCATCTCTCAAGACCAACACAGCTTTCCAAGAGTCTGTCCTCGACGCTTATATGGTGTGCACTGCCTTACGCTATTTTTCGCAGGGTGACTTCCTCCCTGTCGTGGGTAACCTTCATGGCATGAATGACCGAGCTGCAAGTGAGCAAGTGAATGCAGCATTGGCAGTGTCGCAAATGCTAGAAGGCAGGCTGCGATCTTACTACCAGTTGGTGATTCATATTATCCGAGAGTAGCTTCAGCTTAAATTTAAATATTATTTTTGTTTGTAATTTCCAGCCTGTCACGTTTGTGGACCATGAGTTCTAGTTTTCTACCATTGACCAAAGTACAGCAATATAGTCAAAAGGCTGTAGAATATGAGCAAAGGAACTGGCTTACCGAAGCTCTGGTGCACTACAAAAGAGCTTTATATATTTGTGCAAAAGTGTCACCATGTAAGTTGTCTGTATTACTATAAAAATATCCTATTTTGAAGTAGGCAAGTGAAAAACTGTTCGCTTTTTCAAATTAAGATGTATTGTATTGCCAAACCCCAATAAAACAAAGATATACTGTAGATAGAAAAAGAAGGGACCAAATAGTGTATCCCTTGATAAACAAATAGGCAATATTAAATTATGTCTTCGGGTGCTCTTTGGCCGTTCTTGGCCCTGTTCTAGTAACATAAAATATTTCAAACATCAATGAGAGCTGGTGGTCAATTGCCGCAGAGTCTGACCCTCATTTTGACCACTCATCACTTGCGCGAGAAAATCGATAGGAACACAGAAAACGCAGAAAAGAGGAGAGTTGTGGAAGAAACCAGAAGAAAGAGGGGTGTTGTTGAGATAGAGATTTTCACGGATGGTTCAGTAGAAGAAGGCATTAAGTAAGTGCTAGTGGCGCAACTCAGATCGGGGCACTGCAGGAAGACTAAGTACTATCAGAAAAGAATAGAACCGGTGCAGGATGGAATATGTTGGAGGTGCAAAGAGGATGAGGAAAAGGATCATTGGTGGGAATTCCAGGCGCTGCAGGGGACGAGGAGGGAGATGCAGTTCGGCATGGAACAACTCATAGAAGACAAGCCGGTTCTACAGTTCCTTCGGAATTTTCACCTCGAGTGGCAACCCTGACGAGGTACGACGCCGCAACAACGACAACGCTTTCACAATCTCCCAACCTCCTCGTGGTGTACTGGGGGAGCTGGACGGTTGGGGGTACCACACTTGAACAGTCAAAATCATCAAATACCTCGGGCGCGTGATAAATGACTAGAAAGATCGACGGAGGGAGTGACGCCAGACTCGGTCAGTTCCCAGTGAATTTGAGACTGCCACTGGCTGCGAGGCATGCACTTTTGACCAACAGATTGAAAACGGATTCATGTCTTCGACATGCGTTGCTACAGGAGACAGGACAGGGGTGCACCCAAGGCGAACACGTTTGAGTAATGTGGAGATATGGACGGTCAGATCAGTGACAATGGCATTGAGGGTTGGCGGAAATGTATTTCGATTGTTGTGCATGAAATGACAAATACTGTCTATGATGATGATATTTATTCATTACATTAATAGAAGTGAACTTTAATGTCGCTGTGTATATAGCTATTTGTTGTTATCCCCTTTGGATATTTAATAATTTCCAACTTATTCAACTAAATATTTGTTCAGTTGTATATCCTAGAAAAGATTAACTTGAACATAGCTTCCATATTAAAGTTAAAAATAGCGTCATATTTCTGAGAATCATTGCAGAACGATCGCATTGTTTCTATTGATGCTGAGTCCTGCTACAAACGCAGTCCTCGGGGCACCATTTTCCAGCGCGAATTATATAATGGTATCCCTCCCCTCTGTTATGGGAGTTCTGACTGGTTGTTATAGGAACGTATACGGGCCAGATCTGTTCTAGTTATATTTAATTTTCGTCCATTTAATTAATATAACATTTGTTTTTTATAGGCGATAAAGGGACATCAGACATAATCACCCAATGTAACGCTAAATGTGACGCAATATCGCAAAAAATAAAATCAAGTAAGTTGAAAAGAAATGGTTCATTTCTGCCATTTTATCGTTTCACAATAGATGGATAATGTAGCGAGCTTAGTAGGTTACATGATCATTGGCGCAGGCTTGAGACATTCGTGGCGGACAGTGCACTGTGCGAGAGTTTCGCAGTCGCGTTCGCGGTATGTCGCGCAGTTGCTTTTAAGGAGAGCAGTGCGTTGTTGAGATTTGTTTCTTCGTTTCGATGCACTCTCATTCTCTTGGCAGCTTGTGACGGGAGCCATTAGTTGATTTTCTTGTCTTTGGTATTTTGTCGCGAATTACAATCACAACGTCAACTTTATAATTCCAATGCATAATCAATTTCCAAGTCTGCTTGTATAATCATTAGTTAGCAAATTAATCAATAGTTTTTAAACAATACTTTGAAAATAATTGATTCGTTGTCTTTATTACTGATCGTTTGTTCCGGAATTCTGCAGTCAGTTTTATGATTAGGTTATTTACAACTGTGACAATTTTGTTCGAATCAGTAATGGAAATTTGGAAATTTTGTGTATAATGTGTTACAACATATGTAATAATAATCTTATATATATTTGTCAATCTGTATGTTTGAGGTTGCCGCCCAGACCGTTGGTCCCACGGACCCGAAATTTTGCATGTGTGACCCCCTCAACCCTGCGAGTAACATAGGCCAGGTTTTTGGTTTGATTGCTGTCTTGGTTTTGGCTTGGGCCGGGTTCCCAGGGTTGGCCTATAGGAGAAGATATAGGAATTGGAATTCTGCAGTAGACGACTGATGCAATGTTAAATCAATGATCTACTGTATATAGTAGAAGTTGCAGTCAGAATTTTGAAAATACTTTTACTAATAATTAATCGTTACTACAGAACTGGGAGTTTGAATTCTGTATTAGACGCGATTGCTGCAATACTATATCAGTATATTACAGAATGTCGAAATGGAATTTGGCAGCTGTAGTATGTATTGGTTATGTTTTTTGTTAAGTTTCTTTGTGTGTTGTTATGTTAATCGATAGTATAGCGAGTAGCACTTTGATGTATCATTGGTTTCTACCCGTAAAACTTGGATAGTGCGCCAAAAGCAGATTCACTTGGGAAATTAATTATCAGCCAAGAAGATTTAATTTCCTCCCGGGTAACACCGGGTATACCAGTTAGTTGTGTGTAACGTCTTCTCGCCTCATCTGTTTTTTTACATTCACAAAGCCTGTGACATTAGTATTCCAATGAACACGTATTGCTTAAATGGGGATTTTAAAAAATTAATCTGTTTGGTAACATATTTTTTGTGACTTACACAAGACAACAAATGTGCTCATTTATAACTGTCATGAATGTAATTTATATTATGCATTGTTTAATTTAATATTCAGAAAAATATTCTATATGTGGCGCTGATGTTCCAGCAAATACAGAAAAGGCTGGAGGAATGTCAGACTCAAATTTAAAATATGAATGTTTGTTTTTCTGTCGGAAATATAGCAATGCAGCGAGCACTTTTTCCGCTCGCTTATAAGAAAAAACACCTCCCAGTCGTCAGGCAATGCTAGGTCTGGGTGAGTCGCCCGCCTTCTACGCTATGTACTGCCTGGAAGTTTGGCGATAGCTAGTTCGCGTTCGCTCTCTGTGAGGAGGTTGCCAGCCAGTTTGCAAGAAGTACATCTCGATTAGAAATAATGGAGGACGCCGCACGTCTCTACCAGCGCGAGATGAGTATAGGGTACGTTACGTAGTTAGTTCAACTATGTACTCCTTCCTTATCGTCGTCGTCCTCTCCCGCCTACACACACAGACACACACACACGGAGGACGCACTCGCTGGCTGAGCTGAGAGAGGGGACAAGCACCAGTACTTCACCTCAAAGCAGAGATAAGCAGGCAGTGGACCGAAAAGGAGTGAGTATGTGAGAGAGTGGCGGTCGTTGGAGCCGGCCTTCAATATCATCTACATTTGAACAATCAGCTGGCTGCCTGCCTCCGTCAAGAGAAGAACAACCAAGTGGAATTAGAAGAGCAGCTAACAAAACGACTAGGATAATAGAGGAAAACTAAAATACAAAAGAAATGGTTAAAGGAATATGAAACGAAGACTAGACAAAAGTGGGAAAAGGGGAAGACGAAGACTGGGAGACAAAATTGAGACAACAGATAATTCGACAGAATTACAATCGTCATCATTTGAACATCAAAGCACAAAAGTAAAATGAGACAATATCGTATAAGGTGTAATTCCTGGCCGAGGTCCTCGACGAAAGGACGCGTCAGGGCTCAGAGTAATGGGAAAAATCTAAATAGAAGAAAGAGAGGAAAGAGAAACAGGAAAGATGAAAAAATAAAGAGGCGGAAAAGAAATAAGAGAGAGAGAAGAAAAAGAAGAAACAGGTAGATGAAGGAGAGAGCGGAGAGAACCAAGAAAAATGGCGGCATATCTGAGGAGGGTGGGCCGGACGGATCCTCCCCTGGACGATGATGTTCCTGGCCCCGCCAACATCCCCGACGCTGGGG
>JAUYWV010117671.1:0-11994 GCA_032274565.1 Nematoplana nigrocapitula
GCTCAGTTGGTAGAGCGGAGGACTGTAGTGGTTGCAGCGATCCTTAGGTCGGTGGTTCAAATCCGCCTCGCCGGAATTTCTTTTTTATTCTTCTTCAATGAAAGTTTCACCGAAAACAAATCAAATTATATAAAATATCTTGGGTGATATATTGTATATT
Organism: Nematoplana nigrocapitula; assembly: GCA_032274565.1. NCBI lineage: Eukaryota > Metazoa > Platyhelminthes > Proseriata > Nematoplanidae > Nematoplana > Nematoplana nigrocapitula. Next base: position 161 of record JAUYWV010117671.1, read on the forward strand.
TTTCAAGAATTTTGACAAATAATCTTAATTCTTCTAATAATAATTAGACGTTTTTGAAATTTCAAATTTAATTTAAATTTTGATTTATTAAATTACTACTTACTAGTAGTATATATAATATGTTAGCATTTTTCCACAGCTACTGATTTTTCTCATGTGCTGATAGAGTACCTATCTTTGGTGTGTAACAACGGTGGAGCTGGAAACCTAAGTTCAGCAGATAATATATTATTGTGATTTTCTCATAAACATAATTAGTAATGTAAAACCGAAAGTGGTAACCTTTTGTCACGCGATCAGATATTAATACGCGCGATTCTTCCGATTTAAGTAGCACTTCATGCTGCATTCAACTTATGCTTAAACTATCCGAAATTATACTATTCATAATTTAGGAACAAGAAGGACTAATTGATGTGTTACATCGACTACAGTAAAGCCCTTGACTGTGTCGATCGCAATCTACTTTGGTAGACCCTTGACAGAAATGGGAGTTTCTACATATCTGGTGCAGCTGATGCATTATGTTTGAATGACGGACAAGAAGTCGCAGTGCTGACAGAAGATGGGGAGACGGAGTGGTTCAATATTGGGATGGGAGTTCGACAAGGCTGCATTCTTTACCCCTATCTATTCGATATCACTAAGAGCAAGGAGGAACTGGAAATTTTGTTGGATGCAGTGAAGAAGGAGAGTGAGAAGGACGGTCTCTATATAACAAACTCGGGGGTACTTAAGGGAATTCAAGTCGGGGAACGTAAAAGTGGAGGTGGTCGACAGCTACATCTTCCTCGGGACCGAAATAGTGGCAAATGGCGGCTGCGGAGAAGGGATTAGAAGGAGATTGGGCTTAGAGCAGCAAACAAAACTACAGTAAATCTTTACTATGGCATTTCCAATAGCTTTATAGGCCACTGAATTGTGGACCGTGTGAAAAGAGGATAGAAGGAGAATCGATGCTTTTGAGATGTGGTGCTAGAGAGATGAATGCAGATAATATCTTGAACGGCACGAAGAACGAATGTATCAGTATTAAAAGAAATTAACTTCCCTATTCGCGCATTTCGGACACATTGTGAGGAGGCAAGATGAATGTTCGGAGAAAAATCCATTATGTTGGCACAAGTCGAGGGCCGGCAGTAGGGGAAGAGAAAGGCCTCCCACTCGATGGATCGCTGAGATGAAGGCTACGACAGTTCAACCGATTCGCAACCTGATGGACATGGCTGAAGATATAGAAAGGGCTGGAGGACAATGGTCATGCGTGTCACCAAGGGCCGTGCTTGACTTGGAGGTGCAAGAGGAACTAACTTACATCGTAATTATAATTCTAGCTAAACGTTCGTTTAATAAGTCGTAAGTCGTTAGGAAAATGGACGTTGAGCGGTTGTTATTACATAGAAAATTTATATTATCATCTAAATATCTAAGTAACCTTTGCTATTTACACTTGGAGCAATTTTGAAATTTATAGTTTTCAATCTGCGCTTTCTTTGTAACTTGCCGCAGGGGATGATTGACAACAATCCGGTATATTTGAAAACCTAAGTTATTAATTTTCGTTTCTTCTTTGAAATTTGTTTTCCTATGGCTTTCTTAAACGATTATATTAAATATTTTTTTCTCGTTTTCACCCTTTCCCACTCTCTGTGTTCGTCTCCTCCTTCCAGACTGCAAGTTCAATGTGCACCGGAAATGTATGTCTCACGTCGGGAAGAATTGTCAAGGTCATCCCGGAGAAGCATCAGAAATCGGTGAGTCATATAGCACCTAAGTGTTGCCGAGCCTTCATATCAAGCTAAAAATAACTTTTGGATGAGTGATAACATGGCGTCAATTAGGTCGGGGTGGGGTTTCCCCAAGGGTAATTTCCGTGCCCTTAAGGGAATTCCACATGACTTTGACTTACTTTAATCTGATTGGTTCACGTATGGCGTTGAGGCCTCTGATTGTCTAACCTACTTACGACGTCACACGATGACTCAACCGATGCTATGTTTAGCTTGATATGAAGGCTGTGGAGCCCTTACTATTCTGGCCGAGTTTGAAGTGCTGCGGTGCCTCGTGTGAATTTGTACAGTATACATACTGTAGGTGGTTCGGTGAAGATTTTTCCCAGAGGAGAGCGGGAGTTCCCAAGTGGATCATTTGCATCAAGCGTCAGTTACTGCAGAACCACCGCAATTAGTCACGCATAGTGATCTTAATGGGTGGAAATCGCACAGATCAAGTGGCACTCAGCTGATGACCGTGCGGAGGTCCAGCTGCGCTTTGCTGCTTCCTGTCAAATTGACGGAGAATTTTGCATACATACGGGTCAAGCCAGAAGCGATCGGGCTGTGTGTAGAGATCATTTTGGCGACTTTTATCTTTCCTGATTGTCAGAAATTTAATTTTTATTTAAAAAAATCTCCGCGTTGTTTATACAAATGCTCAGTGTATAGAAATACCCTATCTCTTTTACATAGACAGTATATGTTTAAAATGCAAGTATACATGCTTCTGCCAAATGAAATCGAACACCATTCAACCGTATCTCTCTGATAATCATTTTTAGACATATGTTGGATAGAGAATGTAGACAATTAGAATTTATAATATGTCGTTTTTTGATTATTTTCTTGGGATGGCAAATTATCTATCTGATCATCACACTGAATAGAGTTCAATGGCGTTAATTAAAATTCGACACTTTTCCTGGTTTGCCGATTCAAAGACTGAAAAATATTTTTTTTATAAAATGAAAAACGCTATTTTTTCGAACAGATCTTAGAGTTTTTACTAATCAGGGTTTAATGGTGACATATGTAGTCTCAAGAGTGCGAGGGAAACAAATTCGTGGACGCCCTTGCCAAAAAAGGAACGCGTAAGACCCAGGATCACAGCCCAATTGACTCTATTTCATCAGTGGCACGCAGATCAAGCGTTACACCCGTGCAAAGTGACTGCAAAACACCACGGAGAAGGCAGCACTCCGTCCAGATTCCACCCTAGCCTAGCACCAAGAAGTCACAGGGCCCTACTGCCCAAACCTGCGTGACCACCAGCAACATATGGAGCGCCATATTCTCCATCACGGACGCCACGAGACACATCACAGTCCATTGGGTTCCCGGCCATGCAGGCATTGCTGGCAACGAGAGCGCCGACAGCCTAGCCGACGCGGCCTCCAGCCTGGACCAGGGAGCCGCACCCATCGATCTCACTCGGCGAGGAATGTTATCAAGCGACACTGCAGCACCACACCGGCAGACCAACGCAAGTCGCTCTCATCCTGGTTCCGGGCCACCAAAAGAAAGCAGTATGCCATCTGGGCATTCAACCGACACCTGGAATGCACCATCCACCAACTCCGCAGAAGGACGTCTCCACTTGTGCGGCAGGCCCTGCACAAGATAGACAGAGCCACCGATCATCTGTGCACCAACTGTGGGGAAACGGAGACGGTCGAGCACCTCCTATGTGAGTGCCCGGCCTGGACGCCCTACCGACTCCGCCTCTGGGGCCCGTCGTCCAGTCTCTCCGAGGCCCTGGACGATGAACTCAAAGTCTACGAATTCCTAAGGCAGATCGGGCGAACCGACCCTCAGATTGGGTAGCCCGCCTTTATCCGCGACGCGCGTGAAAAGGGTGGGAAGAAGAAAAAGAAATGGAAAAGTAAAAAAGAGAAGATTGAAATGAAAGAAAGAGGAGATAGGTGAATATACTGTAGAGAGGGAAGAGAGGAGAGAAAAGAAAAATTAAAATTAAAAAATAGATAAAAGTGAGAAAAATACAGATGCATATAGAGATGGGAAAGAGAGAATGAGAGGAGGGAGAGAAAACAGAGAAAGGGAACGAGAGAGATAGAAAGAAAGACGATAGAAGAGAGAAACCGTCAGAGGTCCTAGGGAATGCGGCACTTTGCCTGCCGGAACAGGACACGAGAAGGCGACTGCATGGGTGAGCTGCAGTGTTTGACCGATGTTGTCGACATATTTTATGCTCTTGTCAAATCAAATTTAACCGAAATATATTGAAATGGATAGCCCACACCGGGTGGTGGCAATAAAAGCAACAGCATTTATTTGCTGCGACATATGCCGTGAGAACATACTGTACTGTATATCCTCATCCGGCAAACTACAAAGAGATGAAGGATCTAACTCCGATAGATTTTAGGCACACGGATGTTTATAAACTCTGTTATTTGAAGAGGGAGTGGATTCTCATCGAGAAACACATCCCTATAGCTACCCGCCATGTCCAAACAGATTTTCAGCATGTTGTTACTTGAGTGCGGTATTCTTCACCGCAATATGATAATCACTTGATGTTGGTTGAAATGCGAAGACGATTGGTCACAGTTTGGGATCATATAGCGATTTGACTGATACGCAGCTCAATGGAAATTAGGAATATCCAGTACCGCGCTATATTAGGCCCAAAAGTACACCACCAACTTACAAGGTGAACTGGTAATTGCCACATCCCAACTGAAAGGAGGCGGGGATATTCTCTGATACAGGCTAATTGATTTCGTTTGATGAAAAATTATGATAAAATGTAGCAATGTGTATTTGTTTGCAGTATAGTAAATTTCAGTACTACTCTGTTAGGAAAAAGGGATATTTTTCATATTCCTAAAAAATACTCTTTTAAAATATCATTTTATTAAGGTTTTCGTAAAGGGTACCTTTCGGGAAAATGGTGTTTTAAAATGAAATATCCATATAATGGTCTTTTAAAAGGAAAAAACGCTTTTTATAAACTTTTGAAATATCCTTACAAAGGTATTTTCTAAAAACGTGAAAATACCCTTTTCTAACAGATTATCATTGAATGATTGTCACATTATTTTACTCGACGACAGGTATAATTTTGCTATGGTCACCTGTAGCTTTTTCATTCTATTTTAAATCCCATCGAACGATAGTTATTTTGACGTTTCGTTTAACGGCTATATTAATTTCCTTTTTTGACTGGACATTTTGCGCAACTGATTAGATAATTATAGGAGTTATAGGAGATATTTTCTGTGTATAGATGGTAACAAAAACTGAGCAGATATGTAATAGTTAATGCATGACAAACTGTTCATCATTAATCACCGAGCGTTAGAGAGTTGATTAATCGATGAATGAATAGTTCAGTAGATTTTTATTCACAGTAGCCAACAGTTTGTTATTTATTAAGTGTTTCATCCAACGAACGCAACAGCAGTTAACTTACACTTTTATTTAACCCACATTTTTAGTTAACCAACACATTTGGTAAACCAACACTTTGCATGGATTTTTCTACCAACAGCATGAGTTATCATGATTTACCTGAATACCTTTTACATTACGATTAATAGCCATCGTTGGATAATAAATCCCTAATCGCGTAGGATATAGGTGCACATCTCGGTGCACATGGGTGATGGGATGGTGGCGAGACAGCTTATGGGGCTGCCGCAAAGCGTCAATTCCACCTACTATTGACAATAACTAAAGTCGAATTAGTACAAAATATATAGAACGGTATTTATTGATCCCATTGCTGATAACGTGATGACGACAAAGTCATGTTTTTTGTCTATCTGTACTTGGATAATATACAGTATTCTGTATATGCACGTAGACGCACACACACACACACACACACACACCGTACGTATAACATGTGCATGTGTGTATGTAGTGGTTCCAATTGTGAGCTACAGTATACAAGAGCTTGCTCTTGAGTACTTATGACGTGCTTACAGTTCTGGAACCATTTTATAATAATAATAACTATGGACCAACCACACGAGTTATTCAATATGTACGGTGCGCGCGAAGGTCAACATGTTCTGACCATGGCAAGTAACACCCCCCTCTCTCTCTTTGTGTGAGAACACGCATATGAACAGAGAGAAAGAGAGTGAGCAAAACTGAAGAAGGACCATATTTGAACCAATATTACAAAATGAGCTAAGGTGATTTGAGTAGTAAGCGAGTGAGCTCTATATTTCAGTGGAAACAGAAGGGGTGAAGGGGGGGGGGGGGTCGGTTCGTAGATAAGACTAGACCTATGCTCGTCCAACTGACGCTTTCGGTTCTCCTCGAGATCTCTCTGGCTCTCTCTCGCACGAGCCTCCCCGAGCACATGCTCCGAACGGTCTAACTTGGCGTGAGTGCTCTCCGCTCTTTATCTATCTACACCGACGGCCACCAGTTGTTCTGTCGGAGATAGAGGGGTCCAACGGCAAGTTCACGAAAGATATCGTATCAGCTAGACGACGAGGTTTGAGATAGCGTTATACTCGAAATCCAACAAGTCACTACTGACTTATCATCACCGCCGACTGATAACTGGTCAGATTGCCCTGGAAGTACAGGTAGGCGCGCCGTGTGAACTCTGTTTTTCTGTTTTTCGTCGGACCCCCCAAACCCCCCTTCCTTGTCCTCCAGTTCATGATGTCACGTATAGCGTGGCGACTCTGAAACTGTCCTAACCTCAAATGAAACCCAAAGAAGGTGATTGATCAATCTGTTCTTTATACACTCTTTGTTTCTTCGTTTCAAAACGAAATCTCATCATTTTAATCCTTCTTCTGCTCTCTTCGTCTCTACCACAACCGCTTTAGAGTGAGAGATTCAAAGATGTGTGTGTGTGTCTTCAGAGAAATACAATATGCTTGCTGCAATTAGCAGATAAGCTTTATCAGCAGCCCTATAAGTCCCTCGGTACTCATAGGGAGAGATAACACCGCGCCTGTGTGTTGTTTGTGTGCAGAGCGCGACTCGAGAAAAACCATGTGTGCTGATTTGGTGGAACAGACTGCGTGTTTATAGTGTTCACCTTGTGAAAATTGAGTAGGAATTTCGAGCCAGGTGATTATTTAGCAGCAGACTCTGACAAAACGAAAAATATGGATTTTGGAAAGAAGAATTCGGCAAAGATCGATTATTACTGGAGTCGAACTACGAAATTCAAGATTTACACACATATAAAGAATGCAAAAATGGACACAGTCGGACAACAACAGAAACAAACTTTAGAAACAAGATAGATCGTTTGAAAAGCGGAAATGATGGGAATTTTTAATTGGTTTTGCACAAAAATACGATTGGTAAGAATCTGAAGCCACTCTGTATATAGTATGTATAGTGCCTAGTTTACTTTCATACTCCTTATTCAATCATCTCCCCTGGTATTTCAAATCGATTTTGTCTCTGACAACTGAAAAAGATTTCATAGAACCACGACGCAAACACATCAATAGATATCTCTGGTCAGTCTATATCGAGATCTGCTGTATTTAGTCTGCAACAATTTTATCTCATATTTAAAATAAATCAAAATCAAATTCAAATAATTCAAATTCAACTTGAAACAAGTGCTTAAAATAACAAAACATTTAATCGTTGGCGAATACAATAAATAAAACACACAGCGTATGAGTGTCTATTTGAACATTTGTGGATTTTTCATGACGCTGTATAGGGACGCATCGCGAAGTAATTCGACACGAAGAAATGTCTTCTTCTCTAGAACCCCTGTGAAATCTACAATGAAATTGAGGCGGGATTGTCACAAACAATAACTCTTCTAACTCTTCTGTGTAGTTTATACGTCGATATAATGTCCTCAGTAAATGTGGAACCAATTGTTCGAAGGTTTCTTTCTTGGATGATCGAGGGTCGAGGCTCTTCGTTTTTCCCAATATGGCAGATTATTCTGGCCCACCGCTCCTATGTGATGTAAATACTTTGTTTTAACTTGAACTGAATTATTTTAAGTTGAAGTGAAAGTGATGTGTCTTTGTGGAGGTCTTTTTATACTTTTTATTATAAGTCAAGATCTTAAAAAAAAACCTTTTAACTTTCATTCTTCGAAAATTTATTTTTTTCAGTGTCGCTATACTGTCATCTCTTTGCGTCGATTCATTTCAGTGTTCCTATACAGTAGAGATAATCTATTTTACATTTCAATGGTTGTTAATTCGAAATTAAAAAAGTATATTTTCTTTGGTCATGATAAGGGAGATTCAACCTGGGCGACTGCTATAACCAGCAATGGATTTCTGAAAATGAAATTGGAAATATTGTGAAATCATTACGAAAATTTGTATAGTTTTTAAATCCAGTAACGGCAGTATTTGACCAATAGTATAACAAGCAGGGTTTCTTAAGAGAGTTCTACTATATCCACTAAACCACTTCTAAATTGATAGAAAAAACGACTCGTTTTAATAAAGAAACTAAAAGAGATTTTATTTCAATGGCTTTATATCTCAAAATGCAGTACTTGTTCTAAAAGTTTATCACAATTGTATGAAGTGATTGTTTCGAAATCTTTACTCCCGTGCTGCCTTATTACTATGAGGCGAACAACGAGCATGTTTTGCTGCACAATTTGTTATCGAAACTGATCGTGTGATCTTGATCTTCACTTTTAATCCATAGATGGAACATAATGTGGTATGCCGTTATAGTCCAATTAACATTATCTGATACAAGTGACCAATTTTAGTTAGCTAATGAACTGGTGCACCCGAATCTACAGTATGATCTGATGTGACTTTTAGATTAATACACTTGTCCTGTCGACCATATATGATCAACTATAAGAGTTTACGATGTCACCACGAAGACACTCGTGGATTGCCGGAGATAACCAGACATATAATCTTTTCGATGTTTAATCAAATTCCATTTTCGACCTTTCACTCCTAATTTTTCTTCTTATGATAGAAAACAAAAACTTTTGTTACTTAGCAACCACGTTTGTCCGGTAATAGGGAATTGACATATTCAGTATATGCAAATCTAGCCGGAATAATCTGGAGCCTGCAATTGCTAGTGAATTAAAACGTTGATCTCTTAAGGAGTAAAACTTTCAAATTTCTGCATCACCATCATCATCATTGATTCCTAAACCAGAGTGGGCGTTGATGCACCTATAGGAATGTCTTTCTCTTCCAACTACCCCTGTCTTCACATCATCTCCCTAATTCACTCAGGTCTTCACTCCAAACTTTCAAATCATCATTTTCATGCTCAACTTGTCTTCTTCTCACCATTTTCGCTTTAATTTTCCAACGAATGATTATATTTATTCGTGTCACTTTTTCTGCTGCCTGTTTTCACAGAAAAAAGTCTTTCGGCTCGGGCAACGGAGTGCTCCGCCTTCTATGTGTGAGTCAGGAAACTGGGATACGGGTTGGGTTCGATGTTTGGAATTCTGGCTGGGTTCAAGCACGAGGTGTGCGATTGTGTCGGGGGCCATTCCACATGTCGTCAGATGGTGCCCCACCAATCCGGTATTTTGTATTGGAAGGCTAATGGGCAGTGATCCGTACGGAGTTCGTGTTTGTGGCGGCTCTGTATCTGTCGAGGCCACTGCAGTCACCAGTCTTCGACCCAAGCGCAACTTTGGTGTACCCGCTGTCGAGCAACTTCTGTTAGGCTGGGGCGGTTGACGAATCGACTCATCTTTATTTTTAAATGAGTTTAGTTCAACTGCCCAAGATTAAACTGATGTTTAGAGGGTCTTCTTGACTGCCCTATGGGGTTGCCACCTTAACACCTCCATAGAAGGTGTAAATGGGCGGTGACATCGGGTATTATAGTCTCGAAGATTAACTGGAATCTTTGGGAACCCATACCATCAACTCCTCTTGTGAAGATAGGCTGCACTGGTATGGGTTCTCCCTACGGGGTATTGCAGTCGCTGCCATAGCCCTGACGCTACATGCGCCCCCGGGGTGGATTTCGTATATCCGCTACAAGTGCTGCAGTCCGCATAACTTTCCCGCGAACCTAAACTGGGTGAGCCACGCAAGCCAGCATGGTGGGCTTCCCAGTGGGGAAGGTTCCGACCTGACGGCGGACGTTCAGGCCTGATTCACTTTTTAGCCTTCCAAATAAAACACTGCTTTAAAGCATGTGTTTGGCGAAACGTGGTCAGTCCTGGACTGTACGAAAGAAACAACAACAACAACAGCCACTTCTGTCTCCATTCCTTTTTCCTGACACGTCTGGTTACATTAGCGATGGCCGGGGCGCTTACAGATTCCAGTTGTTGGTTGTGTCTGGCCTCCTCCTTGGTAATATTGACCACCTCCTCATTGCCCGCTATGCCACAGTGAGCTGGAACCCACAGGAGGTGAACGTTGATGTTCCTAACTCAAAGTTGATGTAGATGTTCCCACATATCCTCCAGGATCGGAGTGTCTTCCTGGCAAAAGGTACGCGAGCCAGTAATTGGAGCTAGCTCCGGAGTCAGTCAGTATCCGGACGGGCTCGACACCCCAGTTTTGCGTTCTGACCGTCTCTTCTGTCGTTTTTAACGCTGTTTAGATGGCTTTCAACTCCATGGTGTTGCTACAGCACTATCTGCTGGCTGGTCGACTGATTCGGGTCTTGTTCTCCCCCATATCGATGAGCACTCTACTTTCTCCATTTTCAACCCCGTTCATAACTGAGCCGTCCGTTCATATTGTGGCATCTGCAAGAGATAGGTTTCCTAGTATAGACCCTCCGCGCGTTGACGTTTCTCGGCAATCGGGTCTGTCCGTAAATGTTGGCCAAAAAACTTATAGTTTCTCGTTTGTACAATATCCACAAATAATCTAAACTGTCTCGTACACATATTTTCATCACGTTTCAGCTGTTTCCAGCTGATGTTGAGCACTCAAACTATAGCACTTCATTGCGGAAGCTTTGATTTTCTTTTCAATAGTTTGAGTGTCAATTCAAATCTCGCAGTTTTACGCTAACAATGTGGTAAAGAAAACAACTCTCGTCACCTTCAATTTCTGCAAAAGCAACAAAATTAATCTTAGAATATATTTTGAAAAGGATTTCCTTCCTTACATACTTTGGGGCGACCGTGTCACAGTGGTTAGGGCGGTGGACTGCTCCGTGTCAAAAGACCCCGGCATGTCTATAAGGAAGGGCATCGACTAAATAAGCAACTCACTCTAGATATTACTGTTTCAAGACACACAAGTCCGACACCACAATTGTGGTAAAAACGGACTATAGATGGATAAAAAGACCCTTTCTATGACATTTTACGAGAAAGTGTGTGGGTTGCACGTATTACTGCGAATATACTTTTGTGAAGAATATAAACAGAATATGATACGATAAAGTGTGTGTGAGAGAGAGTGTGTGTGTGTGAGAGAGAGATAGTGAGTGAGAGAGACTGAAGAGAGAGTGAGTGTGAAAGAGAGTGAGAGTTAAGAGAGAGAGTGTGTGTGTGAGAAGGATAGTGTGAGAGAGTGAGAGACAGAGTGAGTGAGAGAGAGAGAGAGAGTGAAGAGAGAGGGAGAGTGTGTGAGAAAGAAAGAGTTAGAGAGAGAGTGTGTGTATATGAGAGAGTGTGTGTGTGTGTGTGAGTGTGTGAGTAAGTGAGAAAGATTGAAGAGAGAGTGAATTTGAAAGAGAGAGAGAGAATGTGTGAGCGAGTGAGAGACAGTGTTAGAGAGAGTGACAGAGTGAAGAGAGAGCGAGTAAGAATGGAGTGTGTGAGAGAGAAAGTGTGTGTGAGAGTGTGTGTGTGAGAGAGAGAAAGATATACGTAGTCGGTAGGATTATTCCAATTTCGAAAGCAGAATAGGCATAAAATAATAATAATTATTATTATATTAGTGTTAAAGTGCGCCTCACATTAGTGTTAAAGTGCGCCTCACTTCCTATAAGTGCGCCTCATATGTATAATATTATAGTAGAAGTGCGCCGCCACACATCATATAAGTGCGCCTCATTACGTTAATGTGTGCCTCAGTCAATAAAAATTATTATTAATGTTGAAATGCGCCTCATTCATTGCAAATATGCTTATTGCAAAATTAAAGTTGGCGAAAATTACATGAAACG
>JAUYWV010117682.1:0-11991 GCA_032274565.1 Nematoplana nigrocapitula
GGATGTAAGAGGAAGAGGCTGAGAAAGAGATTGGGGCAATAGCAGTGGAGGAGGCTCCGGTCTTGGCAAGGGTGTCGTCCTTCTCATTACCCCGCAGGGATGAGTGCCCTGGAATCCATTGAAGGTTTATCGTGACACCCAACCCGTCGAGGTGCTTGAGTGAGGACCATATGGAGTGAAGGCTGGAAGAGAGTGACTGTGTCCTTTGACGTGATTGGTTTATGCTCCCGACTTTATGCTGTAAGACTCCTCGGAGGTGTCTTAGAAATCTAATGAAAACTAAAGTCGCTGACTTTAACCTAAAGTCGCGGACTTTATTAAGTCATGGTTATGAATACCACCCCAGAAGGGTCGGCCCCGACTTGAGGAGAGAGAGAGGGAGGAAAAAGAGTCCGAGAGTACTCTGATGGATGTGTACTGACATGTGGTTCCGTGAAGGACCGCCCACTCGAGAGCCGCGCGTATGGCCGTCATCTCTGCAATGAAGCTGGAGCAGTGCTCTCCCGCAGATAGTGAGAGATCACCGCCCCCGACGCATAGACTGCAGGTCATGGAGGCACCCGCACCGCCCACGTCGTGGCGGCCGAGCACAGAACCGTCAGTCCACATCGTCAGGTAACAAGGGGACAGCCCATCAAGATGGGCGGAGGACGCTGTAAAGCGCATAAGTGGAGGGTCAAGACGTGAGCACGGGACAGAGAGTGAAAGGCTGTCCGAGAGATTGGTCAGGGAAGACCAGGGTGGAATGGGAGAAATGAGGCTAAGATGTTCGCATGGGGAGGAGTTGAGGTGGCGGGTGATGGGGTGAGTGATAGAAAATTGTCGCCAGGAGGAGCGCGACAGAAGTCGTTGGCGCGAGGGGGCAGAGGCAAGAGTGAAGAGAGGGTGGGAGGTGGGCAGGCGTCGAGCCCTGTCGAAGGTGTGGAGGGAGAGATGGGAGAGGGTGGTGTTGAGAGGAGGGATACCTGATTCAAGATGAAGAAGATGGGTGGGTGTGGAGGCCAAGCATCTAGTGATACCCTGCATGCTTGGTTGTGGGCCGTTTCAAGTGGGCGAAGGTTGGTCTTGCAGGTAAAAGGGAACCAGGCAGGAGATGGAGAGCTGCGAGGGAAGTCTTGTATACTCCAGCTAGGGATTCTTTTGAAGGGCCCCAAGAGCGGTGGGAGATGGATTTGAGAGCGTAAAGACGGGGAATGATTTTGGACCGTTGTTGTGGCGTCGTCCCACCGTTAGGCCAGCCACTCAGTATGGGCCTTTCGGGGGAACTGTAGGACCGCATCGTCGTCCACGAGCTGTTCCATCCCGAACTGGTTCTCCCTTCTCGACCCTGCAGCACCAGACACTCTCATCGGTGATCCTTTCCTCCTCCTTTTTATTCCCGGTCGGGGGGGGGGGGCGGCATTAGCACCCCAATCTCTCTCAGGTAGGGAAGAGCACGGGATCCGTCCTACAGGATCTCCAGGGTAGGGTTTTCCTAATACTCACCCTTCTCGAATCTTCCCTCCTGCACCAGCCCTATTCTTTTCTGATAATATCTTGTCTTTCGACAGTGTCCCGCTCTGAGCTGCGCCACCAACACTTGGACACTTTTCAACCCGTCTTCACTCGTCATGTTGCTGCCATACTCCTTCATGCTTCCCTCCAACCTCTGCTCATACTTGGCTTTTCTCTCCACCAAGTCCCACCGGAGGGATCTCAGATACAAGTCTAGCGACACGGATTCCTCTGAGAGGCCGTGCCGGTGGATACATGTAACTTGAGCATAGATAGTGTTTCAACAGGGATTCTAAACAGTTTAATATCACTCGGGTGAGGCTGTGTGATAACATGCAACACAGGTGGACAGCAGCCCTCACCCAAGCGTGTGCGTCGAGGCACATGAGGTTACACGACTGTCCCCAAGAGAAGGTAGTCAATCAAGTGAGGTGAGGTTAGACTGCAGGTATTTACCAACCCAATCAATCACAATCTCAAAGATGCTTTACATACTTCATGGGAATGTACCATTTCAGACTGTTATTATAACAGCGGTGAGGACAGTCGATGGGACGCATCAGCGGCCCTACCTCCGACAGAGTGGATGTCCAGTGGGTGCTTGGCACTGTGGGATCAGTGGTAACAAACTGGCTGACACCCAGGCCAGGTTGGGGGCCTCCATGCCTCAGGACGTGTCACTGGACGTCTCCTCAGCAAGGGCTGCAATTGCCCGTTCATCCCAGGCTCGTGCAGAGAGGAGGTACATGGCCGACCCCCACGCTGCTACGCACCGGGCCTGCCTCCCAGACGGCACCCTCACCCTCTGCCGGGAATCACGCGAGCGGACAGCATCGCCCACGCACAGCTGCGAACCGGACACTCTCCTCTTTTTGCCGCCCATCGCCCTCTTTGCCCTATCTGCCGCCAACCGGGAATGATAATTAATAAGAAGAGAAAATGAGACACAAGAGAAAGGATAGTAAAGAGATATTGGACGCGTCAGCGCCCCAAGCGTCCTGAGGAGGCGGCTGTATGGAGCCGAAGCTACAAGCGCGAATGAACGTCTGTTAAATTGGGCAAAATATATGTATTTTTTGTTCTTTCAGTGTAACCGTGAATAGACAGTCTTGATTTGTAAATTTTTTTCTACATTTCCCACCTGTATCCCCTTTGCCTCACATGAAAATATGTACTCTGACTGCCCTTTGATTTCCAGACATGTACACATTCGACAAGGATTTGGAACACGCCAGGAGCACTTACGAAACGGTATGCGAAGCCTATCGAGCCATCCTTACCCGGTTGGACATTCCCTTTGTGCAGGGTGGGTATTTTATTGTCAGTGAAATAATCTAGAATCCGTGTGATAAATGCACTCTTTGCGTTTTTTCTTGAGTTGTAAAATTGACAATAAAAAATATAATATTTTGTTGAGGTTAAAAACTGCAAAATTGTAAAAAAGACAAAGAGGTCTATAAGCTTCCCGGTGTTTGTTTGTGTATGTTTGTAAAGTTTGCTTTGCACATTTTCGAATCTTTGGCGAATGTGTAGACACACAAACACACACACAGCGTCAGTTGTCTGTTATCAGATGCGTCCTCGCAACTCTATTAATGCGTCTGTATGTCCGTCACGCTTAGGTTCAAGGTCAATTTGAGTTAGGCAATCGATGTTATTGATTGCGTAACACTGTATTTAATATAAAGCATATAGTTTATAAGAAAATGGTGGCGCTCATTGAAAATTTAGTTCACAATACTGTTCACAATATATGTGGCCTGGCTTCAAAATGTTTTCCTCGGCGTTGCTAAGCAACGCATCTGTATAGGTGGCTGCGGGACTCCGAAGATGTTAGAGATGTAGTCAGCCATTGTTGACTCATCAGTCGGCCATTTTGGAGAATAATTACAAATTTTATTTCCGGTTGGATTCCTAATCTTGGTATGAACAATTGAAACATCCTCGCATCTTTATAAAAGGGCCTGGTTGTCCGGAAGGAGGGGACGAGGACGCATCATTGGGCTTACCAGTCCATTGAAGGAATTGTTATAAAAATATTAACTACACCTTTTTAGCCGCAAATTAAAATAATTGAACTTATATTTAAAATACTGAACCTCGATTTAAAGTATATGAAAATCGAATCAAAATACCATAACTTCCATTTAAAATAACTGAAAAGCTGAAGTTCGACTTAAAATAGCTGAATATCGATTTAAAATAAGTGAGCTTCAAATTAATATGAGATGAATATCCGAGCGAAGCCAGTCGTAGGCCGTTTGTATGTGTACGTCGTTGGCCCTTGCAATCACCTTCCAGTCACCGTCCACACCTTCGGCCAAAATTCGCTTTCGAACATCATCGTGATTGCGACATTTCACGCGCTTCGTTCCACGATTGACGCCACGGCGCGGGAGTCTAATCAAGCTGGCATCGTCCGAGGCAACAGACATTTTTCAACACCGGTAATATATAATGAACAATCGCAAACCTTATTCAGTCATCACGTCAACTTCACTTACACAGGACAACATCATTCGCTCGGATATTCATCTCATATTAATTTGAAGTTCACTTATTTCAAATCGATATTCAGCTATTTTAAGTCGAACTTCAGCTTTTCTAAATAGAACTTACGTAATTTTAAACCGAATTTCAGTTATTTTAAATGGAAGTTATGGTATTCTGATTCGATGTTCACATACTTTAAATCGAGGTTCAGTTATTTTAAATAAAGTTCAATTATTTTAATTTGCGGCTAAAAAGGTGTAGTACGATTTTTAGTCTTAAGTTGAATATAAAAAGAAACGGCAATTTTGTAACTAATAAAAATATTAAATCCACCTTTTCTGGCGCTGACGGATCGTCCATTAAAGTGACTGTTCTTCAGAGACTCCTCTCAACACCTCTTCATTTGAAACTCTCTCTGTCCAACTGATCCTTGCTGTCCGTTGTCAGAATCACAGTCTCTTATAACATCTGCCGCCTTCAGAGTTCACGTACAGAAGTGCGCTCCACACTAATATATTACTAGCCTCTCTTTTAGATCCAGGTTTGCGTTCTTAGTTCAGTGCTCGACAAAAACGTCTGCCCGACTGACCGAGGCATGTACGGGTCCAGTCGGGCCACTACATATCGTAAACTGGTGGCCCTCCCGGGCATCCATGAAATATGTAGATCACAATCCTCAAGTTTAACATACAGTTTGAGACAAATTAATTGCAGAAGTTCATCATATAACGCAAGTGGGCTATTGTTTCCATTGGGAGCATAGATAATTGTTGTGGCATGATATTAAAAAATATTTTTTCCTTTTACTTAGTTATTATATTGCTTTTCTGACGTTGAAATGAATATATTTGTATCATAGATATAAGATAGACAGGAAAGGTCTCCTAAAACTCGCGATATATCAGTTATTCGGGCAGCTATATCGAAAAACGGATTTCACTGCCAGAATCTTCAGAAAATGTTGTACGGTTAAAGTCTCGATAATGAACAATAAGATATGATTGGATAAGGCAGTATTTTTATTTATTGATCAAATTATTAATCAAATTCGGCCCGACGGCAACCAGAAATTGAAGACTGGTTGCCCGACAAGGCAACCCCTGAGAAAGGTTAATGTCGAGCACTGTAGTTAGTAGTATTCTATAATAATAAGGATGGAAAAGTATTAGTGAACCTTTTAGACCGAATCAAATTTTAACATTTGATGCTACATCAGTTGTTAACGTGGAATGTTTTATGGTCTGAGGTTTTATCCGTTTTTGGCCTGTGGCACCACGGAGACTAGTGATGCTAAACATGTTGTTAAACTGTTTATAATATACGTGGGTGATAGCAAGGTATTTAGGCTGGGACTACCTATATGAATCTCATATTGTACATATCTGTAACATTTTTAGACAGTAACAAACACTGCAACTAAAATGTTAAGTTCGTTCTGCTTCATACATGCCAGGAAATCCTAAACAGTTCGCAGCAAATGTACCATCATTATGAAGTTTTTACACCTCAAGGACCCAGGACGCTATACTGCCCTCATGAAGCAATAAAAACGTGCCGACGCATTGATATCTGCTATGCAGGCATTTCCCGAGATGGAATCTAAATTTCTTATGAATACCCGCGCCCTATACATGCGGTAAACAATCGTGCATCAGAGTGCCAGTCGCTAACATCGATCAACATGATTAACATATAAGCACAAAACATGCTACATGGGCCAGATTCAAATTTACCATTGACACAGCCTCGTGCTGTAGTGTATTGATGCATGAATCGCCTACTGTTACTGTGTTAAATCGTCCTCCCGCTGTGTTTTATCCACTTCTCAGTGATCGGTCATACGGGAACAATCGGTGGCAGTTTGTCGCACGAATTCCATATCCCAGCGACTGTGGGAGAGGACACCCTTTATATCTGTGCAGAGTGAGTGCGAGGAATGTTGGTTGACAATTATACATCTACTGTACGTGGCAAGATTCTAATGATGCTGCTTTCTTCACTCTCAACTGCAGGTGCGGTGTCGGGCACAACGAGGAAACCCTGGGTATAGTTGCTTATGCTGTTGATCATATACTACAGTTGTAAAATACTTCCAATTCGGTCTATTGATTTTTCAGATGTTCCCAATGAACAGGATAAGGATCACCACCGATTGCTATGCCCATCCTGTAAATCTGATTTGAAGGAGAGTAAAGGAATTGAGGTAATATGCTGCATGAAGACAGATGGGGAAAGAAATATATGGGAGGAGAGAGAGGGGGTGCATACACACGACGGCAACCAGATGTGCCCTTTGGGGGCCTTTGGCCTCCCTCGACGACGTCCTGAGAGGGAGCGCCGCGACGATTGTGGACTTTTTGAAGAGAGATAGGTATAAAGAGAGGGAAGAGAGAGAGAAAGATAAAGAGAGAGAGAAGAGAGATAGATATGAAAAGAGGGAGCAGAGAAAATAGAGAGCGAGAAATAGATAAAGAGAGGGAGAAGAGATAGATATAAAGAGAGGGAAGAGAGAGAGAAAGATAAAGAGAAAGATAAAGAGAGGGAGAAGACAGATAGATATGAAAAGAGGGAGGAGAGAAAAATAGAGAGCGAGAAAGAGATAAAGAGAGGGAAAGGGAGGAGAGAGATGCATATACAGAAATGGAGAAGAGAGAGAAATAGAGATAAAGAGATGGAGGAGAGCGAGCAAGAAAGATGTAGATGGAGAGAGAGAGGGAGAAAAAGTATATACAAAAAGAGCGAGAAAGATATAGAAGAGATAAAGAGAGGGAAAGCGAAAGCTAGAGAAGAAAAAGAAAGAGAAGAAAAATATTTTTAAAGAAAGAGAGAGATAAAGAGAGGGAGGGGAGAGAGCGAGAAAGAGATAGAGATAAAGACAGGGCAAAGAGACAGAGAGATAGATAGATAGCGAGAGAGAGAAAGAGAGAGAGATAAAGAGATAAGAACGAAAAAGACAGAGAGTAGTGTGATTAGTCAGTACAAAAACGGCGGTGCAATCTACTGATGCTCAACGAACCGAATCACCCAGGCCAGATCCCACCAGAGATCAAGAATGTATAAAAGTGATTACTAAAGAGGGAGGAGGTCTTAAAGTGACTCGTCGCGATGAAATTTTGACAATGTTGCAATTACCGGTTTACTCACTTTCTCCTCAGACTTGGCCGTTTTGCTTTTTTGACATTTTTATTTCATTAAAATTCGGCTACTCCTACCATATTTTTAGGTGGGGCATTGCTTCCTACTGGGCAAGAAGTATTCTCAGTCTTTCGGAGCCACCTACGTGACCACAGGGGGAGCTAACGAGTGAGTATACCGACTGACTGTATTGTTCCTCACAATCACCAGCTCTCTGCGGATGGATAAAAAGTTATGAAATCTTCAATTATAAAACAAATAATCATATAGTCACTAAGATTCCCATCTCATTGCCGTAACATTGCCCGGTGTTGTGAAAAGTAGTAATTTGAATCGCCGAAGTCGGAGTAATTTATAATGAATGTCGTTTTGTTAAAGAGCATTTTTATCTAATTGTGTCTAATAAAACAAGACTTAATATGTGACGATGTCAAATGTTGATCCCAGTCTCCAATTCTTCTGGTCATTAGTTGGAATCATTTGAAAGACGATAATTCTATTTTCTGACACTTTTTGTGGAGACACCACACAGACCAACAGAAACATCCACACATACAGATCAACACAATCGAGTATACTAAACCAAAGTATGGAAAGTAAGGAACGCAGATCATCGTTGAAGTATAGGCCCAATGAAATTAATGTAATGTAGATGTACCACGTCCGATAAATAATGATTTTTTATATCAATCGTATACCCTAGTGGGAGACGTTTTAATTTTGTCAGTTATTATATTCTTAGATGGCATATTTTATGCGGCATTTCTTACTATATAATCTCATCCTAAATTTATAATATTGGCTTGCGCGGCGTATATAGCACTA
The DNA here is from genome assembly GCA_032274565.1 of Nematoplana nigrocapitula. Taxonomy (NCBI): domain Eukaryota; kingdom Metazoa; phylum Platyhelminthes; order Proseriata; family Nematoplanidae; genus Nematoplana; species Nematoplana nigrocapitula. The sequence continues at coordinate 7,948 of JAUYWV010117682.1, forward strand.
TTCGGTATCATACGAAAGCTAGGAACATGCTCGAAAACTAAAGAAACGACACTACATGTATCTATCTGGCTAAACATACACTTTATAGAGTGGGAAACAGAGATATTGACACATCATCGGGTGATTTTCTATCCAAATACGCATAAAAAGAAACTACAAATTTCGCACTTGCAAAAATCAATATTGAACATTTCCCCACCGTATTATATGTAAATAAAGAGAAAGTATTGTCTAAACGATAGCAGATGCGGAATTTATATATCATTCAAATAATTTTATTAAGAAACGATTTAGTTTCAGATTTTTTCATTGCACATGACACTTATCTTGCTTGGTAAATTTAAAATTTGCGCGTGCGCAGTCATTGTTCGATAAATTCACTGAAAGAGGAAAATATTATCTGAAAGATAGCAGTTGGGGAATTTTTATCGGTCATTAATTTATCCGTTATACGTGTTCTAACCAACTGTATTGTTTTTTTAAAGGAGAGATATGGTGAGAAGCGATAGGAGGTAGCAGAAAATGCCTGCCGCAGCAGGACACCCCCACCACGAGAAGGTGGCTGCATGTGGCTAACCAGTTACATTGTCATAAAGGAGTTGTCTGTTGGTAAACTTGGCCAAGTTTGCACATGGTCCACTTATTTTCTGGAAATGTGATGGTGAAACTGTATCACCTTTAGCCATATGTGTGAACAAACTTTAAACAAACCGGTCACCCGTGAGTCCCAGATAGAATGGGATAAACCTTTCTTTGGGACTGTCTCACCGGTCGACTTGTTTTGAGTGTTCACTGCATTCATTCGGAAGGACAAAGGGAGGAAATACAAAGTATCACGATCCTCTTTCAACACACCACAACGCATAAACGACTTCGCCCTGAACGCCCGCAAGATACCAAAGTTTTGTCTATGGAATGAGTACAGTATACCTAACTGTAGAATTATTATACTGATATCTTTAAAGTTTAAATGCACTTCCTGTTGTTACACAGCACCCACTTGTGTATTTCCAGGCTTCTGGAAATGGGCTGCTTTGGTATCGGTGTTACCCGCCTGTTGGCCGCAGCGTTGGAAGTTCTGTCCACTGAGGACCATTTGCGATGGCCCTCGGCTGTCGTACCATATCGAGCTGCGTTTGTTCACCAAAAGGTGTCTACCCATAATTCATGTCTGAGCCTCTATTGTCCTAGCAAAGGTTTTCCTACAGTCGATTTAGTCCATGTGTCAGTGAATTTAATCGAAATTTCTGCCAATTTTCTCTTTGTAAAAGTAATCAGTTGGCTAAACAGCTTTCATGATGACAATATAATAAATAATTTTGGTTGCATTGCTTTTATGTTCGGCTAGTACCTGCATAGCAACTGGCAGTCACTCAGTGGTACCTGCATAGCAACTGGCAGTCACTCAGTGGTACCTGCATAGCAACTCGCAGTCACTCAGTGGTACCTGCATAGCAACTCGCAGTCACACTATAGTAAGTGCATAGCAACTCGCAGTCACACTATAGTAAGTGCATAGCAACTCGCAGTCACTCAGTGGTAACTGAATTGCAACTCGCAGTCACTTAGTGGTAACTGCATAGCAACTCGTAGTCACTCAGTGGTACCTGTATAGCAACTCGCAGTCACTCAGTGGTAACTGCATAGCAACTCGCAGTCACTCAATTCGGTTGGCTAAAAAGTGACCACGAATTCACGAACTCCGCAGATGTATCCTTCAGAAATCCGATAACATTGGCTCGGACGACCTCAGATTTTTCATAGCTCATTTTCCCGCGATCTTGCCCCCAGGTGCAAATGTAGGAACGTATCTACTGTATACATAGATGTGAACAGAAAGGACACGCGTAGATACACTGAGATCTCCAACGTGTATCACATTTGTTTTGGACTGTAGTACATTTCAAGTCGTTTAGAAACAAGAAAATGTAAACGCGACTTAAAGCGACGGATGGGAACAATAGAGAGTAGGAAGGGTTGCGAGACGGAGGGCGGCTATAAAAATCACATTCGATATCTCTATTTTTAATGCTGTAGGCACACAAAGCGGAGTCCGAATCGGAAATGGTGGCCCAATTTCGTGACCTCATTGAGAGTGATCGAAACGCATTCAAACAAGAGCTGGACAGTATTCTTCCGGAGGTGGATCCCAAGCAACAAGGCACAGGTGAAGAAACGCAGTTGTCAGTCATTTGTGTTACACTGTTAACCAATTAATAATGTCTTCCATGTGGACATCCTTTCGCAGACTATATTAACGGGATTGAACATGCGAAGTTTCGCCTGAATGTCACGCGTTTTCGGTCCTTATGGCCGGCGTAAGAATGTGTTAGGTATTAACTAAGATCGATTATCCCAACCGCCGACACGCCTCTGTCCCATAGAGTTGTTGTTGACCGGATCTCGGATACGAGTCCACCGACACGGATTCCCCTGAGAGGTCAGATACATCTAACTTGGACATACAAAGTGTTTTAGAAGAGATGCTAAACCGTTTAATATCCGCCAGATGAGGCTGTGTGATTAACATATGAACAGAGGTGGACACCATCCCTTACCCAAGCGCTGTCTTCCGGAGCAGCACACCACCACGAGAAGGCGGCTGCATGGGGATGATCCATGGAGTTGCAATTCAAATAGGTCTGCTGCTCTTCCAGCCGTCTATAGTTCAATCATATTTTTGAGATGAATATATGTTTTAGAAATGTTTAGAATTGTTTTTGTTAAGCTTTAATTCGTTTAATTGCTGACCAGGAAAAAATGCTGGGGTATCTTTTAGAAAGTCGGTGATTTGAGGTGAAGCTAGTTTGGCAAATTAATTCTCCTGATTCATCTCGGTTTTATCTGCCTCTCAGATCCTCTCAATAGGCGATGAATTTTCATTTGCTATGCTGATCAGTTGTTGGTGAGCTGCATGCAGACTTCCCTTCCCCATTTGGGAATGAATTAGGAGTGTTATCTGCACTGGATCCAGTTTTAGTTGAACAACATCCCGGCAGCGCGATTAATTATGCTCTGCTCGCTTTCAAATATAGCTACCTTTGTTGCACCAATATTATTCTGTTTGTTTGGCAAACTAAACTTTTGATCTGGCGGAAAATCTGATAGGTGATTAAACATCTCAGAAATGGTGAGTAAAGATTAGAGATTTTAATATTCGTGCGGGAGTTCTTCCGTCGCAGCTTGCTCTTTTCCTGTTAATTTCGTCCAATATTTCTTTTGGCGTTGACTAGAAATAAAATGTTGAAAATTTCTCGCCGAAAATCTGTCAATTCTTCCACCAAAGTTTAATTACCGGCTGGTTGTAGACGTACGGCCTGGTGCCTGTGCTATAACGCAGCCGTCTCTCTTGGTTTCTCCGGGTTATTAGAGCAGTGATTAATTGTTTGTAATAATTCTGATTGGTCTGCATACTTCCTGCCATTTTCCGCTCTTTGCGGTTTATTTATCATAGCTTTGTAGCAAAAGGAGCCGTTTTCCTTTCAAAATAAGATGAATAACTCCATATATTTGAGATCTTTGTCGACTTTTTTATGATAAACGATGTCCCAATTCTGATTGAATTACCTTGGTTGTTTTAAAATTGGGCAATTTAATGTTTACTATACACTTTTTGCTGTGAGCTGTGTATTGTGATTTTATTTCGAGAAATATATCTTTTTAAAATTTATAAAACAGCTGGGAAAATGACGGAAATGGAAATTTCTTCAATTTGTTGATAAACAGCAGAGGAAAAAGTAATTTTTTAACAAAGTTAGTTATTGCAACTTGTTTTGGGACTCGTATCCAATCATCAGACAAAAATGAAATATACAGTATATATAGACTATTGAGTAGAACTGTTTGTGTGTCCGTCCGGAAGACAATTTTGAACTGTTGATCACAGTGCAAAACTAAGGGCACATTTGAAATCAGCAGGTTTTTGCGGATGTTTTTACTTGGTTTTAATTGGAAGTTTTTCTTTCTATGTATGAGATAATCTATTAATTTTAGGGGGTTATGTTTTTAAATCCCCGAAAGCCGAAGGCTTGAGGGCTTTAAGTA
>JAUYWV010117693.1:0-11989 GCA_032274565.1 Nematoplana nigrocapitula
TATGACAAATGTTTTTGCCGCCGGCGGTCCGAAAGAATTCCTGCGGCCATCCCACCAGACACATGCTTGCGACTCGCAGCACGTGGGCCGCCAGTTCATTTATCACCGGTATCTTATTGCAATACAGTTTTAAATCCGCAAATACTTTTGGGACACCCTGTATATCACATAACAATTTATAGTTATACATTTCTTACAAACTTTAATAAATGGAGTATAGTTTATACCTATTATTTTGCTTTGAAATGCAATAAATATTCATGCTCTGTGTTCAAAATATTACATCCAATGAAAGGAAAAAACATTATCTACTGTAGAAGATAATAGTTGCGGAATTTTTTATCGATCATTGATTTAAAATGTACATAGTAAGCAAACAATCAGACATCGACATGAGATTGAAGAAACATCCCTGTATTTCAAATGATCATTTATCAGACTGGGATTAACAATTAACTGTTGCATAAATCAACACATTAAAAAAAAATGTTACGTAACTAAATTTATATTAATGGATCTTGTTTTCTTCATGGAAAAAACGTTAATCCACTATATATGTGTTCATAAAGTATAAAGCAAATTATGATGATAAAATGCAGAGAAGTTTTGTATATATGGGATTCCCCCAACCAAATGAAAGTAACTTTTCGTATCAATCATAAAACTGTATAGATGGTAACATCAACGAGCAATGCGTGTTGCTTTTATATATAGACGGGTAAAATACTACAGTATGCTTGGCTTTCTTTAGTCTATGGCGCAAAAACGTGAGCAGTCTGAAAATGCCGATTTGAAAAGTAAAAACACACCAATAATGATGTTTGTGAATTTGTCTAAAAAAGATGCAATTTGTTTAAAGTAATAATGAAATTTCAAATTTAAAGACCATGCAATTCATGAAGAGAAAGAAAGAACAAAAAGTTTAGACAAAAATGGATGTTTAAGTGAAATATATTCTTCAAGAGAAAGTGCCAAAATAGGTAACAGTTACTGTAAATTTATACATCTGACAAAAAATACAATTTTTTTTGAAGCAGCTATTTGACGGATTGAGCTGTAATTTCACACTAGCTTTACACCGTGGAGTTCACGGCCATGTACTATTTTGGTCTTGGTCGGGTTACCGGTTTGGGCTTGGGCCGGGTTCTCAGGGTTGGCCTATAGGAGAAGCCGTAGGCATTTGATTTCTGCAGTAGCCATTGTTTGCCACCCGTATAGCGCACGGTATTATCAGACAAGAAGCTTTTATTTCCTTCCGGGCAACGCCGGGTATGTCAGCTAGTTTATCTTATCAAATTCAACATTTCATAATTTAATTTTTAAATTAATGATGAATCAGCAGTGCATATACTTTGCTAGAAGACGACCTTTTTATAGAGCAATGAATATTTGCAGAAAATTGACAGAAATAGTATATTTACAAAGCTGTAAATTTAAATTACTGCTATGCTAAAATTTTAGATCCGGCAGTATTATTGAAATATGTTTTGAAAGTTATTGTATCTGTAACAGGTTAATTGATGTATTGATTTTATTCATTGACTATTTCACGTTCTGTACTGCGGTGAAGTCAGTTTCACTCTTGTTTTGAGATCGCGTGTGTTCAGTTGCTACTCCCTATTGCAACGCCCGAATCTGAATGAATGTCCTGTATTTGGGCGTGTTCCCAGGCTTCTGCGTAGGGGGTGATTTGAATTTGTGAGGCTGTCTGGAAACTAGATACGCATTTGGTTCTTACGCATCTGAGATAGTTCCCGGCAGTTCATAATTCGTTCAGGCAGTTGAGACATTGCTTTGGTTGTTGTTGTTGTTGTTGCACAGCGGGTCTCGTCAGGGGAGCCGAAACTCCTTCAGATACGAGTCCACCGACACGGATTCTTCTAAGAGGTCTTGCCGGCAGATACATCTAACTTGGGGCATACAAAGTGTCTCAGAAGGGATGCTAAACCGTTTAATATCACCCAGATGAGGCTGTGCGATTAACATGCAGCAGAGGTGGACACCAGCCCTCACCCAAGCGATACCCTCAGAAGGGTGATCGCAATTTAACCAAACGGCCCATCTTTCACAGAACACCATACATATGCCCAAGCCTAACCAAGATGTCCCGAAACCTCGTGTATTCGCACAACCACTCAGGGTGGTCCCCAGGACACCGTGTGCGTCGAGAGTAGCAGGACAAACGCCAAACTCAACCTACCCCAAAACAGACCCAGGAATTCCAAAAAGTGACCTCATCGGAACTGTCGAGGCACTGGAGGTTACACGATTGTCCCCAAGAGAAGGTAATGAAGTGAGGTGAGGATTAGATTCTGCAATCACAATCTCAAAGATGTTTTAAATACTCCATGGCAATGTAACATGTCAGATTGCTATCATTACAGCGCTATGGACGGTCAAAGAGCACCTGCAAAACAACATTTAATATTGCCCATTTGGTTATCAAAGGACACATTGTGTTGGTATCATTGAATAGCCAAAGGCTGTGACGTTGCTTTCGGTTTAATATTGCAGATCTGTTATTGCATTTGAGTGCGTGATCCAGTTATGTGTAATTTTGTGTTGTCCTGTGGTGTGGTATATTTTTCCGTGACAACATCGAAGGTTTGTTCATTTGTTAAATCACGTTTTGATTGAATATTTGTACACAAGGTATATTTCCGATGAATTTTAGAATTAAACTGTTTTCAAAGTCATTGAACTTTTGAATTTACACTGAAAATTATGGATAATACTATCTATAATTAGATAAATGTGGGTATGTATGCATGTCTGACCGGTATTTTTCTCCCAACTCTCTTGACGGATTTGCTTGCTTGATGACTCAAAAAAGTGGTATGCCAATGGGTAACATGAAGACAATAGTCGCGAGATGCAAAGTTTCTAATTAAGAGGCCCACAGCAGAAAATACCAGAAATAAACATTTTTGCTGCGATGCTAAATCAATATGTTGCAGGAATTTGAATTCTGCAGTAGCCGAATGATAAATTTGAATTCTGCAGAATAAGCGATTATTGATTGCAATGCGAAATGAATCAACTAGAAGAATTGAGATTGCTGCGATGCTAAATCAATGTACTACAGAATTCAAATTCTTTATTAATTATAGATAGGATTATGTACTAACGCTATACGGGTAATCCTACTTGTAAAGAAAAAATAAAATTCACGTACACTGCTGTTGATAATCCATAAAGAATCGTCATCGCAATGAAAAACAGCAAATATTTCATCATTTCCTGAAAGGAAATAGATTGAGGCAAAACTGACTCCAGTATTCAACAAGACAAATCAGAATTACATATATACAGTATAAGTAAACACATGCAATGCAGATGGAATATTAATCATATCTCAGTGACCAAAGATTTGACGCCGAATCTGTTCAAAGTAGCTTTGGTATTTATCATTGGTCGGTCTTGTCCCTAACTTGATAATTACTTTCCTAGGGTGGGTGCTCTGTTTTTCAAACCTTGAATTTTTGCACAGGTGTCATCCAGAACGACAAATAATTAAGCAGGGCTAATATTTTTAAACATTGGAACAAACTGAAATACTGTAAGTACTCACTTATTGCAAAATAAATTTTAGTGAAAGGATCTACATAAAGCTCCCAAAAACTAAATAAGATGCTAATTAATAATACATTTTACTGAGAAATGAAAATAAAAAATCGCTCGACTCAAGTCTACACCCAACACCATGACGTAAAATATATTTTGCTGATCCATTTCCATCATAACGTCAGAAATTATCTCACATAACCTAATGCCTATCTGGTGTTATGCTATATGCTTATGTTCGCAAATATTTTATACCTAACATTTGTTGCTTTACTCTTTCTTACATTAGCATAACGTCAAACATAATGCCAAATTGGTAATTTATTCAGTTCTAGCGTTAGATTCAATAGTTTGGCGTTAGAATATTTATAATGTGTATACAAACTCAAGCGACTCAGAGCAAGACAACTCAGTCAGCTGACGTTTGGAGGCTGGAGAGGACCCCCCGAAACCTCTGCAAACGTCATGGGATGCCTCGTCTCGTGCCAGAAAAAGATCAACCGGCAGCATTGCTGATCGTCCTAGGTCCGGTCGTTCAAAGGTCACAACTCCTGCCCATGATCGAAGCATCGTTCTCAGTTTTCGGTGGAATTCCCGTGAGACGGCAACTGAAGTAGGCTAAGGTAGCATAAGAGTTCGATGGACGCCAGATCAACGGAATTACAGAGAGACGCAGACTCGCACTTTCAGGACTGTTCTGTCGCCAACCTGTAGAACGCATCTTCCTGACAGTTCTCTGACAGCTCACGTGACCTGGCGCAAAGGCAATTGGAGGAGGGTCCTTCCTCTTCACGAATGCAGAGTCTTCTGTCGACCCTGACAGAAAGAGGATTCGTATTTGGAGGGAGACTGGTTAGAGCTTCAACGAAGTCAACATCGTGGAAAGAAACCTCTGAGGTGGAGACAGTGCTATATGTGATATGAGGCACCATAGGCTAAAAGCATCAAATTGGAGCCCTTGTCTTCAAATTCAACCACAAAGGTCAAGGGAAAGGGGTCAATGCTTAGCGGTAGGTGGACTAAGTCTTACGACCCCAACTTAAGGCAGCGATGCAAACAAATTTTTATTTTGTACAGCCCACGTTCTTGCCAACTATGCCAAACCCAACTCCCTGCTTGCCCTCCTCTCTAGCCACATTAGCTTTCCTATCAGTCCACTCTGTACCTCTCCCCTCCGTAATGTAAGCTTCACCTCCAATCTTAACACCCTCTTCAACGGAGACATCCGTGTACAACATCATATTCACCTCTCGTCACATTCAGATTGTCGTTTTCAACGTCTATCTAACTCTCTCTTATTCCCCCCTCTTGTCCACCACCACCAACAGCCTGTCGAAAAGCTCCACTTCAGATTCAGCAATATACCCCCGCCACGGCTCACACCTGCTACGAAACTCTTCCATGACCCCTGTAAAAACCTCTGGCACTCCCTTTTCGCCTGTTCTCTCCAGCACTTGGTATTTGTCAATCTTATTCTCCCTTAATTCTCACTGGATACTCTCTTCGGGTCTCCTATCTTTCCTCTTCTCGTCTTCTTGGATGTCACCTTTGCTCTCCTCTTCACCTCCACTCCTACCGGTACCACATCCGCTTCCAGATACACTGCTTCAATTGGCATCGATTTAACTTGACCTGTAATCGCTCTCACACACTCCCTCTGCGCCCTCTCGATCTTCTCCTTCTGCTTCTCGCCAGCCACGGCATCCAAGACGCACTCTCGTACTAGACGCAGCTATCCACCTTTATCTTATCAACCTTCATTAGCTCCGCTCTGCCCCAAATCCAACTCCTTCCTGCCAGAGACTTGGTAACATTAACTCTCTTCCTCAGCTTTCTTATTAACCTCTCTATATCTGCCTTAAAATAAAATAAATCCAGCTATACAGTTTTTTCCTTCGCATTCCTCGTGAAAACCCTATATTCAGACTTCGATGGATTCAGATAAATCTGGGCTCTCGTCACCCACCTTTCTATTTATCCGACGCCCTATGAAGCATTCTTTCCATTACCTCCTGCAGATTCGCACCACTCGTCCACAGAGCGATGTCATCCGCAAAACCATATATACTACACTCCTTCTTCCTCCATGCCGTCCCACTCGTTCGCATACAACTGGAACAATGTTGGCGACCTCACTGTCCCCTGGAGGAGCCCCCCTTGCATCCTTCTCCATTTACTCCTTCTATTCCCTACTCTCTACTGTGCCTGTCTACTTTCGAGAAACCTTGCAAATCATCTTATCATAACTGCTGCCACCCTCTCATCCATTAACCTGTCCAACAACCTGATTTGCCAAAAGCCTTCGTACAGTCTAACGCATAGAATAAGTTCCCTAGAACGCCCAACACCTAATCCTGGACTGCCCCAACCATGCGGCACTCAACTGCGATTCCTTGGACCTGGACCTTCGTTGGCCGTCCCGAGACAGAGCAGGACGGCCGTACAGTCCTACCTAAGGGAGGTCGGGACGTTGACGCGCCCTCCAGAGCATGAATGATCAACAACAACAACTATCTAACTACGTATTGTAGAAGATACAACCTATAAATTACCAAATTGTGCAATACGTAAACAGCAAAGACACTCAAAGCGACTTACAAAGATACACAGCGTGTCCAAGAGAATACTTTTTGTCGGGTTCTCACAAGTCAACTCGGTGCTTGCAAACAATATTTATATGCATCAGGTACTCAACAACGCAATATCCGGTGCACTCCGTAGTGTGCGTTCCTAACATTGTATCATTTATTGGTAGTTTTATGCTACATTTTTTAATAAAGCTGTCGAACTAAAGTGGGGAACTCGCAATCACACGCAAATCAATACTGCATGAATGTAGAGTAATGTTCCAATTTATTATTTGCAATGCATTCCAAAGAAGAAGAGAAACGTTTTGATCACTAGAAATAAATAGATTTATTTCTGAAATTTGTCAAATTTAGGGATTCAAGTAAACTTTGTTTCTTCGGTAACCTGTAAAACCATATTTAGGCAATGTTGCATAATTTTGTATGGCGTTATATAATTTTCTTGATGAATGTGCAATTAGCAGAAGAGTTGAATTCATGCTTCTGAAAGATTGCACAATACAGGTCCTTGAATTCTAACTGACGCACAGATCACCTACTCGTTTTGACCTACTCGCTTTAGTTAGATTGCACATTACAGGTCCTTGAATTCTAACTGACGCACAGATCAGATACTCGCTTTATTTAGATTGCACACTACAGGTCCTTGAATTTTAACAGAAGCCCCGATCACCTACTCGCTTTATTTAGATTGCACACTACAGGTCCTTGAATTCTAACAAACGCACCGAACACCTTCTTGCCTTAGTTAGATTGCACACTACAGGTCCTTGAATTTTAACAGAACCCCCGATCACCTGCTTGCTTTTTACAATGCTTGCATGTACCGAACGCCTACTTGCTTTAGTTAGATTGCACACTACAGGTCCTTGAATTTTAACAGACGCACCGATCACCTGCTTGCTTTAGTTAGATTGCACACTATAGGTCCTTGAATTCTAACAGACGCACTGATCACCTGCTTGCTTTAGTTAGATTGCACACTACAGGTCCTTGAATTCTGACAGACGCACCTATCACCTACTCGCTTTAGTTAGTTTGCACACTACAGGTCCTTGAATTCTAACAGACGCACCTATCACCTACTTGCTTTAGTTAGATTGCACATTACAGGTCTTTGAATTCTAACAGACGCACCGATCACCTACTCACTTTAGTTAGATTGCAAACTACAGGTCGTTGAATTCTAACAGAGGAACAGTCACCTACTCGCTATAGTTAGATTTTCAGATTGCTTGTATTGACTCTGGCTGACAGTTGTTGAAAATGTTTTTAAACAAATGGCGAAATTAATAAAATCCCCATGTCCCACGTTTCAGCCCCACTGAACACATCATATGAATTCACACAAAAGAACAAAGTTAATGAATTTCAATGTTAACGTTGGGATAACTAGAGGGATATACACAATTTTATCTGGACACTATACTCGCCAACTGCATGAAACGTATAATGAATTAATAAGGCAGACACATAACTGTTTAATTATTGTTATATTTCATAAAATTGCATTGTACAACTTTTATTTACGGGAATAGATAGCAAGCAGTGTTTTCAAATTACAGTAGGTCCATGCACTTTTAGGAGTCTTTCTTGCCTTCTTTCGTTGACTCTGTACCGGAACTGTTTGTAGAAGAGGAACTGGATTTATCAGACTGTTTCTGGAAAATAAATCATATGACAGAATGTTTAAATGCATAGAAATCTTGAGTTTGGTTTTAAACAAACAAATTAAAGTGTTCTAATCCACTATAATTGATCTTCAGTTCCCAGTTATATTTTCGTTACTGCAACATGACAATCAAAAAGAAATTACTACACCCAAAACAGAGACCGTTTGCTTCCCGTCCGCCCAACAGACCGACCCACTTATACAGATATGAGAATGCTTGAAATGTTCCAGTCAAGTTTACAATTCCGGGCTACATCTGTAGCGTTTTTAGAGTCCCGTAGCCAGGAATAATGCTGTGTTGCTTAGCAGCGCCGTGGAAATATTTCGACGCCAGACAATCTGCTATAGTCAACTAGCTAGACAACAAGAATTATCTCTTCGCTCCACTCTGATTGGCTGGCGACTCTGACTGGATATTGATTTTCAGGTGCAGTTAACACAAAGGCTAACTGAATCACCAAACGAACGGCAATGCAATGGTTGGCATTGGTCATAATATATTTTCAGCACAAGCTAACGATTATCAAACTAAAATAGACTTTGAACAAAAGCGTGACGGACATACATAGATACAGACACATATTTTATTGATATGTAAGGAGTCTGAGGACGCATCAAATACTAAGATTAAATCCTACGTATATTCGATCCTATATTCTCTCAATTGCCTTTATAGAGCAACAACGAAGAAAGAATTATACATTTTACCTTTTTTGGAACCAAGGAATGGATGTAGGTGAGGACTTTATCGAGGGATTCTTGCGCCAAGTGCAAAGCCTCTTTGGATTTGGCAAAGAAGGATTCGCTCAGGTCAGATACTGATTTAGCCTAGGGGAAAAATAAAAAATAAATTACTTAAAAATGTATTTTGTGGTAAAGAAATATGTTACATATGAAAAACAAGCAGAAAATCAATCTTTACATACATTTATTAGTACAATAACGCGATTTGTTTTACGTCTTTCAGAGGATAACTTCAGCTGAATTGTTTATAGGATAAAAAATATAATGAAAATGTGAGAACTGTGGCTTCCACCATCAGACTGGAACCTCAGCATGTAATCTTTCTAAATTTGAGACAATAAAAATGTTACGCTATTAAGATTTTGACATGGGGAGATTGAAGCAAAATATTATTTTCAGCACAGTTCTCAACGATTTTCAGATCTATGTAGTTGCGGACCTAGAATACCCTTCAACACCACACCCAACAGAATTTCAAAGTCATGCAGATTTAAAAGTTGTAACTTTACTAAAGTTTACTACAAAATCTAAAACTGACCTTGAGAAGAGAAGCGACAAGTTCGTCGGTGTAGTTCTTCGCCTTGGCCAATCGGGTGCGGTTCTCCTCCGAGAGTCGACCGTAGAGCACGTGACCAGCGGCAGCCAATGAGAGTCGGACATTTTCCGCCAGACGACGTGTCGCTGCCAGCACACTCTTCCCTCCTTCATCCTTCTTCGTCTTCTTGGCCTCACCATCGCCCTCTCCTTCACCTTCGCCTTCTTTGGCTGCCTCCATTTCCTGTCGCCATTCGTCGTACAGCTGGGTCAGATGGCCTTCCAGATTCTTCAGTAGGGCCGAACTCTCGATCACCCGGTCCACCTGTTTCTTGCTGAACTGGTAAGCCGCGGTAGCCGGTTGCATAGCCCTGTGGACAACCGGCATCACCGTCTCCGAGCAGTACTTCTGGGTGTCTTCGAGGACCTCCGCGGTAGGCTTCTTAACGATCGGATAGTTGGACTCGAGCTTCTCCAGTTGAGAGGCCACGACGCTATCCAAACTCGAAACTGAAAGCGAGAAATCAACACCAGATATAATCAAATATGTAGCGGGAATACACATACACCTCTTCTAGCCTAGCAAAACCATTCACTGAAATTGTCAGATTTTGTATACTTACTTGGTTTGTCAAAGCGATCTACCAACGGTTGGGCCGTACTGGCTACCTTCTCAGCTCCAGTCTCGGCCCAGTTCAAGGTCGTGTTCACGTAGCTGTTGAGAGTCTTCACCCAGGCGTAATACCCTGCGACCTGTTTGTAGGTGTCGGCAACCAGGGGATAGCTGTTCAGATGACTGAGAGTCTTGTAGGAGTTGGTTTCAGTTTCGGTTGCCATAGCTACAAGAAGAAGTGGTGAATTCGTCAGTGAAGTATAACGATGAGGAATCATTAAATACACTGGTTAATTTCTTGATATCCTAAATACAAAGTTTGTGTCTAAAATTAGAACCAGTTTTAGTTTTACAACTAAACTATTGCAATTCGCCATCGTAGGAATGAAATGTATAAAAGCCCTGCACAAACCACAGTCTGTTAAAACAATATTTAAGTTCCTGGAATCTCTAGAAAATTAATATACGCGGTAATAGTATATCATGCCATCGAGTGACCAGCAGAAGGTTTTCGCCACGAGTCTTTTACTGTCTCACGAGGCCGAGTGTGACAGAAATCACGAGTGGTGAAGAGTTCCTGCGAGGCCACGAGTTTGCATATGTTCTTTTTCCAACGATTGATATTATTAAGTATGTAAGAATAGAGGAGATTTGATTATTCTAGTGAGATAAAAAGAAACCATTATGCCACTAATTTTGGAAATTCTATTCACTAATCAACAACAACAGAGCGTGCGGTGTTGTTCGGCAGGCTTGCGAGATCGATCAAATTAAATATATGGAGTCAGCCAAGTAATCAATAACACTGATTAACTATATTAACCGCTTTGGAAGATGTCGGCATGTACACAGCCAACGATTATCTAATTACTTCACAAAATTTGATCTATCCTGCAAGTCAGGATGGCCGAATGGTCGAAGTCCGCTTGGTGGACGTGGGTTCGAATCCTACTCCTAACATTCATTTTGGATATGTTATACGACTTTATTTTTTTTCATAACAAGATCGCTTATGGTACACTAATAAACACGAAGATATAAAGTCTCATTTAATACTTTCTTAGCAAGTTAGTGAATATTTTTTTCCAGAAATCAAATTTATCATTTAAATTAAGTGATTGGAAAATTTCTCTCACTATTATTTCTACGCAAAATCAGATTTTTTACAGTTTGATGTGTCTCACTTTTCTTTTGAAATATGAGTTGACCAATACAGAGCATTTATGTGTTTTGTGGCTCTTGGGTAATACTACTTTTGCTCACTACTGTTGCCAAAAATTCTGTGGTCACGTGGGCGAAGCTCGGCTGATAAAAATGAAGTTGAAATGACACAATGTAGCCACTGAAATATCTTATCCATTTTTACAGTGTACTGAAAATAAAAAAGACGAAATTTCTTTACAGTTGAATATGGAACTTGGGTGTAGTAGTTTTATTTAATTCAGGTGTTTTAATTTTGAAGTTATCTTTATACTATCAATTTGGTATCCATTTTTACTAATTGTGTTAATTAACCTGTATCCGGTTTTCCCAGAAGAATTGGTGCAATGTGGAAGCTTTGCGATGTTTGTGTGCGTGGTTGGGTCTATGTTTTCTGTCGTAGGCCGATCAGCGATCGGTTATATGCAATTTATTGGAGAATTATCGAAAGCATGAAAGTAAATAATGTCATTTACATTTATTCTCCCTTGTTAAAAGCATGCATGTGTAAATTGAAGGTTATTCTGTCTTTCGTCTATACTTTTGCCTCCACCCAACAGGCAGGAGTCTTCTGCAGAGCTTCAGCTCGTACCCCTTTGTTAAAATTCCCAACTTTCGCATCCCTGTAAAGTCTGAATTAAACGGAACGTTAACTAATTTGCACTCTGTGAATATACAATGTATTACTTTTCTCATTCCATAGCTTTTCCAATCTGACCAAGTTGTCAATTGTTTGACCAATCATCATAGCTTTAATCTTATGCTCATTGCTTGCCTGAAATACTTTTTTATAACTCACTCAGTATTATATCTGCTTAACAAAATCTACAACTACTTTTTAGAAGTATGGGCGCATATTAGCGTAGACATTCTTCTAGCATATCAGGGCCGGATTTAGGGGGGGGGGTGGCTAGGGTGGCTAGCCACCCACCCTTTTTCTCATATGACGCCTTTTGCGCGCATGTCTTGTATTTTTACTTTAGCTGATTTTGTAAAAAAATAGATAAACAACACGCTGTATGACGCATAATATTTATAGATTAATTGACGTTATTTGCTCAACAGTCAATATGA
>JAUYWV010117704.1:0-20696 GCA_032274565.1 Nematoplana nigrocapitula
CCCCCCCCCCCCCCCCCCCCCCCCCCCCCCCCCCCCCCCCCCCCCCAGGCCCTCCTCCTTTGGAAATCAACTCATACTATATAAAAAGCGATTCTGCTGGAAACGAAGTTGCATTTAAAATATTTTGCCTAAAAATATATTTTCAAAAAACAATAGTAAACAATAGATTTTCGTACAGAGGAACATTTGGCAGCGCAGCTTCCAAGTGTTTATTGTAGACAGTGATTGCGTGCTAAAGACAATTCTGATTCAGTTTCCTTTTTGGCATCGTGTTGAATGCACCAGTGCGTGCCGAGTGGAAGAACCCAAGACCAAACCTGGTTGAGGGTTTCAGTTTTCGTTTTGAAATAACGTAAAAGCAGGGAAGAAATGAGTTGGATATAAGGACATGTTTGTCGCTGTTCTATGTGTCACTGCTGATGTGACATCAGTCACATACAGCCTGTCAATGCAGCTCCAAAATGAGAGGTCCGATCTGTCTGCAGCAACTGCTCTGGTGAGGGACGCCAAAGAGGTACGGTAGAACAAGCGGAGGCGTCGTTCAAGGCGGTGTACAGCGACATCGAGAGCAGACTTCGGACTGTAGATGCTCCACCGCAAACGGTAAGGCGTACCTGTGAATGGCAGGTGCACCGAGGCGTCAATCTATCTAAAGACGCCAATCCAGAAGACCACTTCAAGGTCAACCTCTACATCCCGTTCCTGGAGGACCTCATCGCGCAGCTGGAAACGCTGTTTTCATCCAAAGAGGTGGCCATGATGAAGGTCAGCCGGCTGATTCCCAGTCATCCCCTGTTCGCCGATACCGACAACGTGTATCCTAGCTCACAAATTCCTTCGAACTGTATGAGCCACTTATGGAAGGTCTGAGCATCCGCCAGGTGAAGGCCGAGCTGCTTCACTGAAAGCAGTAGTGGTATTAGCTGGACAAAAAATGTGTGGCTACCTTCACTGTCTCACTCAAGCGCTGCGATCCGTAGAGCTTTGCAGGCATCTGGTGACTCCTGGACATTGCCGTGTGCAATGTTACTGACAACAGCGTCAGCAGAGCGGGCTTTCTCAACTCTCTGGCGAGTGAAGACGTGACTTCGGAACCGTATCGGACAGATGCGCCTCAGCGCTTTGGCACTCATGCACTGTCATCCCGACCTGGCACCTTCAGCTGATGAAGTGGTCAGTGAGTTCCTCCGCAAAGAGAAGCGCCGTCTGAGCATATGAAGCGCTGGTCTGCATGAATGACTAAGACTAACACAATGGGTGCCGTAGTTCAACGTACAGCGCACAGCTCGCCAAAGGATGTGATGCCATCAGCCATCATTGAATTAGTGGTAGAAATGACAATGCTGCTGCATGTGCGTTGGTGGCCAAAAATATATTGCAGTTGGGCTCAGTCACATCCGAATACTTTTTCATTTCATGGGTATGATATTCACTGGCGTAACAAACCAGGCAAGGTCCCTTGGACATTAAGGCATTGAGGGACACTAACCTAAGATATAAAAATCATTCTATACCTATCAACATATTGCAATATTCATTTATATATATAAATGATTATGTATAATACATACATATATACCCATATCAAAAAAGAGAATTACACATTTGTTCTATATCAAAGATGAATAATGAAAAATAAGAAAACAATTTCAAAGAAAATGTTTGAAAACTGCTATAGTTATTATATATAAAAGGCCACAATGTAAAAACAATTTGTTTAATGTAAAAACCGAGCTTTCGGTCCGTCTCACACGGCCATAATCATGGTACAAACTTATAGTTATGTATTTATTTTCGAGCACTGTTGTTTGCAAACTTGTCATTTAAGTCATCAATGTTCAGCTCTTTTCCAGCTTCATTTTCGATAGATAAAAGAGCAAGATCATCAAGTCTCTCCTGAGAAATACTGGATCTAAGATAGGTATTGATGTGTTTCAATTTAGAAAAAAGAACGTTCCGCACTAGCAATGATGACTGGAAGAGTGATGAACAAAACACTATCAGTAGTCAATTCTGGAACAGATGATGTAATATGTGAACAGACTATGGGTTTTCCACGACAGTTTTTGTTCTTACGAGTTCTTTGCGGAACTCGCGTCTGAAGGGCTGATGTTTGACGAAAATGTTTGCTGCAGTTTTGTTGTTGCCAAATCCAAGTCATCATCAGATAATTATCAGACATAAAAAATGTCGATGAAAGGCTTGGAGGCCCCCTTACCAACGGGGGCCCATGGACTTGGTATACCAGCTTTAATAGGCTGTTACGCTAGTGATGATATATCATTACATGCACTATTTGGCTTACGCATGGCCCTCCCCTGAGCAAAATCCTGTCTACGTGCCTGGATAAAATTGAAAAACATTTCAAATGAAAATGAATATGCCTCAAGTCGCGAAATGGCCGAAGAACTTGGAATACATCATCAAAAAGTGCCTAATAAACTTCATACCGTGGATAGAAGTTATATATAGTAAACAGATATAGCTACCACTTTTTTATAATGAACTACTGATTATTTTGGAAATGGATAATTTTCTTCCACGTCTTATAAACTGTGGGCAAAAGATGGATCACAATAGAAGTTGGTGTGCTGCGGGAGATGGTCCGAATACAGAAGTCGCTCGAAAATGAACAGTATGAAAGCATCTTCTATGTGTCTTTTGGGACTCTAAAGGAGTTATTTCAATGCAAGTTTTGACAAGACATCAAACATTGTCAGCAGTTAGATCAACTTAATTTGTATATACAAACAAACAGAAGACGATTCTTTATCATTAATGCTAATGCAAATCTCTATTATTTAAATGACAATGCGAGACCACATGTTTCTTGGGACAGCATTGCCCAAACTGAACCAACTGGATTCCCAACCTCCGTACTCTCAGGATTTATCTTCCTCAGATTATTATCTCTTTGCACCATTCATAGATAGTATAACAAGGAGAGTATAATTCAAGGAGATATTGAGCGATGGATAACTACAAACAACGGTGAATTTTTTCCTACAGCATTTGACAAATTGCTATCGCGATGGAGACGGGCATTGCATCTGAAGGTGCTTATTTTGATAAAGAAGGTGACAGTGATGATTAACTTTAATCAAATTATTAAATTCTTATTTTATTCACATTGTTATTCACAATTTGTTCATTTGTTTATTCCATGATTTGTGTATTATTTTGGACAGTTGTTAAATACTAACTTTCCTGATTACACAATCTATATAGATCTATCTACCTAAACACTCTGATTTTGGAGGTGTTGCTATATTTATAAAAAGCGGCTTTCAAATTGTACATAGGAAAGACGTAAAACTTCAACTGCCTGGCATCGAATCTGTATTCCTTGAAATGATGCTTAACTCTAAAAAGATAATTATAGGAGGAATTTATAAACACCCTTAAGTCAATATTAATAGCTTTGAAAATAAAATCAGTAAACTAGATTAAAAGACAAAAAATATTATCTTATTCTACTTGGAGATTTCAGCATAGACCTTTCAATGAAAGATACATTTATCAAAGTACGATTTATTTATTTAATAAAATCTATGAAGTTTTCTCAATTGGTCAAAAAGTCTACCAGGATCACTACCCATTCAAGTACCTTGATATTGATAATATATTTTTTAGAAATTACACTTCTCTGAGATACCGATCAGATATCCTTACTCAGAAAATAAGTGACCACCTAGCAACATTTTTGATTCTTCACAATAGTGAACAATTTTCATTGAAAAATAGGCCATTAACTAAAATAATGAGCGAGAAGAATTTATCTTTATTTAGAAATGAAATTAAACTGTTTTCTTCAGATTTTACTGTTGATGATAACAAAACAGCTTCTGAACTTTGATTTCATTAAATCTATGACACTTATATATGAAAGATGTTTTCCTTTAATTCAAATAAGTAGTAAAAAATTCAAGGATAAGACATGGATTACTGAGGGAATAAAAAGTCTTGTAAAACTAAGGAAAAGCTTTACACTAAATTTATTAAATCAAAGAGCATATCTGATGCATCTAATTATAAAAATTATAAAAATTATTTAAATAGAATTATAAAGGCTACAAAAACAATATTTCTCAAATGTCATATCTGATGATCCTTCAAATAAAAAACTCTGGAAATACAAAACAAACTGATACTTCTAATGACAGAATTGAACTTAAGGTTGATTATAGTTTACTAACTGACCAAAAACAAGTATGTGAGCATTTTACACTTACTCCATTGAGAAGCCTAAGCCAAATCAAACATTTAAAAATACATGACAGATAAGTTAAATAATAGTATACTGGGTAATAAAACACCTCGTGATGAAATCCATAAAATAGTAAGAAAACATGAAAAACAAAAGCTCTTCAGGTTATGATTTTATCAGTCCAAAAATCCTAAAGATGACCATAAACGAGTTTGCACCCCTACTTTCTAAACTTATTAACCTATCTATTATTGAAGCAGAATACCCTGACTGTCTGAAGATAGCAAAAATAAAACCAGTCTTTAAAAGTGGTATGAAATCTGAGACTGCAAATTACAGACCCATCTCTCTGTTGTCAACTTTTAATAAAATTTATGAGATTATCTTACATAAGCAACTGACATTTTTCATTGAAAGAAATAGTATTTTCTTTATCAAACAGAATGGCTTTAAAAATACCATAGCACAATTGGTGCCCTTATATCTACTTATGATTATATTGCTAAAAGTCTAAATGAAAAGTTAAAGGTATTAGGTATCTTCATTGACTTAAAAAAATCTTTTGACAGTATTGATATAAAAGTTCTTTGTCACAAATTAAGTGATTATGGTATCAATGGCCCCTTTGGTAACATACTAACAAGCTATTTATCAAATAGAAACCTCATTTACAGAACTAGGTGATATTTCATTAAATTGCTGCTATATGGAATACCTCAAGGCGGTGTTCTGGGACCCGTCTTATACTTGATTTATATAAATTATATCAAATTACTTGTCTCAAAGATGGATTTAAGACTTTTTTGCCGATGATACAAACTTATTTGTTAACAGTACAAACATTAAATATTTAGAGCAGAAAGCAAATGAAGCTCTGAGGCTTTGTGAAGACTTGACTACTAGTAACAGACTTACATAAAATATATAAAAACTCACTACTTATTGTTCAGTAAACGATTAGACTAAACTAACTTAAATGTTTATATTTTTGACAGACTCATTACTAAAAGGAGTAGCGCTAAGTTCATGGGACTGCATATTCAATCAGACTTAAAATGGAATATACTTGTGAACAATGTAATTAAAGGACTAAATAAATATATCTATCATTCTATTCTATCAAGTTAGAATTTTCCTAGCAATAAAGCAAAAAATCATAATATTTAAAGCCCTTGTATTTGCAAGGTACAACTATGGCATTGAAATATATGTTAATTGTTCAAATTTATGGATGAACCAGATTCAAATTACTCAGAATAAATTACTAAAAGTTTTGTTCTCCTATAACACCAGATATGACACAAACAAGTTGCATATAAATTCAGATATTTTAAAGATTGAGGAAAACTATAAGCTCCGTTTGAATCTTCAATTGCATAGATTTATGCATTACCCTGAAATAGCACCAGAAGAATTTCAAAATATTGTAATGACAAACTCCTATATGCATTCGTAAAACACTCAAAATTCCGAAAATATTCATTTGACTCTCATGGTATTCCTTTATAAACCAAGAATTGTTGAACAAGCTATGGAATAAACTTCCAAATGACCTCAAACTATTAAGAAATAAATCCAAATTAAACATTCCGTTTTAGGCCAATATTACAAACATATTATTTCAAAGCCACGTTTCTAATAGTATAGTTAACTAACGACTTCTTAAATTAGCCGATCATGCTCTAACATTTCTCAGATATGTTATGTACCGTATTAATTAATTCGTAAAAATAATTTCAACTGTACAGTTTTTTTCCCAAGTACTTAAGTGAGATCTAGCCAAATAAGTTTGGATTAACAAAGTCATTCTTTAAATTCAAATAAGCCCATTAAAATTTATTTAGATTGGGATCAAGAAAGTTATAAAAATGACTAAAAACATAAATGCTAATCGGTCCCGATCATCTAGCCTACCTGGAGGCGTATTCATAGACACAGTGAACAAGCTGAAAGGCTTCGTCACAAAGAATTCTACCACGCCACCAAGCAAAACCGACCAATCACCAAGACAAAGACAGATTCGACAGTTGCAGCAGTCACTCCATCTTCCAGGAAAGGGTGACGAACCGCAGAGTGTGATTCTTGAAGAGATTGTCCGGCGAGTACGTCATGGACAGTGGGAGTCATTGAGAGAATTTGAGCAAGATTTGCAGAATGTTTTGCAAGAAAATCATCAATTGAAAGAGACGATTAAGACGCTGGAGCATGAGAACAAATCTCTGGGCGATGGCCTGAACAAAACGATAGCGGAGAACGAAGAACTGCTTGAGGGGGTTATATTGTTGAAGGACAAATTGGAATTGCCAGTTACTAGCGGAAGTGACAAAGTAACTCAGACACCGCCGATCGATAAAAACTCACAGTCAATTGGAAAAACAATGAGTGATGCCGCAATGGTGCCGACTTTCAGCGAAGAAATACAACGTCTCCGCGAACAGACAAAGGGCATGGTTGATAGTGTCAATTCCCTAACAGACACCATGGACAGTCATTGTAGTTCAGGAAAGAGATTGCGTGCCAAGGTGGAAAAAGTTCTCCACCAAACAGGTGGACACAGAAAGAGCTCCTCCACCCGAATACATAACGCACCGTCAACAACCACCCAATGATCCTATCCTTTCCATCAACATTTCTAATAGTATATGTGTGCTGGATAATTTTTGAAATGCAGAAATCTTTGCATGTATGGAGCTTTACGTTTACTGAGTATATTGAAGAAAACAAAACATCTACATCGTAATATGACGGTAATGATAAGTTGTATTTAGCTCTACTATTGTAATTATATATGTAGTACTATTTATAGAAATTTTCATCGATACATAGAGATCAAATACTGATCACGAAACAATAAACCTAAATAGGTTTTTACAGAAAAGCAATTAAACGTGAGTTAAATTGGATATTATAAAGTAAATTATAAACTCTTCCATTTCAATATTAATCAGAGTCAAGTTGTCGCATAGATACAGCGACAAATAAATATTCTAACCAGGTACTGATTGTTATTTGCCCTATTTTTCGTACGCTAATGTAGACGTCCGTATTTGTGCCCGCAAATTCCCATGGAATTTTAATGGTATCGATCTCCGCAATAAAAGTGAATAAGTCAATACGCTTAATCGACCAGCAGCAACATTACAAAAATGTGTATCAGCCAACAATGTTTTCATATATCCACTAAAATATAACGAAATATACGTCATATTATTCTTTAATAAAGTTCATTGCTTTTTGATAAACTTTCAGTTTCATAGATAAATTTCCAGTATAGCCCTATTTGAAATTCTGGATAGCGTACGATTACTTGAACCAATTTGGGTTCTGTTCGTCAATCTATTACTTAATATTATTTGATATTTTTGTTGGATCAACTCTCTTTATGTAACGCTTGACGCATCTATCCCCTCGTTCGTGTCCTGTAACAGTATTTACAGTATTATTCACTGGATATAGCCTTTATAGGATATTTTAGTAACATTCGCTGGTGTCATACAATGATTGGTGTAAAGAGAGGATTAACCTAAAACTTGTCTAGTAGACAATTTTGAATTCTAAATAAAATTTGGGAACCGACTGAGGAATTTCTCCTTCTAAAGGGGTGGATTGAGGTGTCTCTTCTGGTGTTGCGCATATTAAAATATTTTTAATTGACTTGTAGTGTTGTAGGCTGGTTGACAGGATGACATTCGCAGCTAGAAGTCTCGTTAATCCTATATATTTTCTTCCGTGTGCATCTGTTTATATGACGATGGAGTCCTTTCTCAGCCCCCTCAACCATAAACGACCTCTAAATCATAATGGAAAACAATTGAGAAGAAAAATTCTTCTTGTAATTTCTGTGGAAATGATCGATCAAAATATTGCGAAGCACGCTTCATCTAATTGTATGATCAATCGAATGAATTTTAAAATCCAACCTAAGAGAGCTATTGCGCCTAATTTTTGCTCTGTAAGTTTCTTATTGCTTCAAACAATAGCTGCTAATATAGGGGACCTGTATTAGCACAACGTATTCATAAAATTTACTATAGCCTGGCCTAATTCAGCCTCTCCGAAAATAATAATTTATTTGTTCTTTTGTTTTAATGTATCATTTTACAAGAATTGCCTAGTGACTTGACGCACATATTTAAATATGTGAGTGAAAATTCTATGGATAATTATTATTTTATTTATACTAGTTATTTACATCTTAGTCGAAATTTTACTTTTTAAAGTATTATTTTCAGTTTATTGCATCTATAATTATACTTATAGTCTTTACTTTTCTAAGGTAATGATACCAATGACAGGTTAAAACTAAAAGACGTATAGTATGTTTATGACTATAATAGACAAATAGGGAGAATTGGACATTTTTAGTTTAAATAATTTATGTTATGAAATATTTTTGTGGTTTCTTTGCTTTGAAATAGTTGCAAATTGGTAAATATTACTTTTAGTGCCTGAAATTATTTCACTATGACTATGTGAATGTCTATATAGACACCGCTTATTGAACCCAGGCCCAGCCTCTTATTGAGCCCATTTTTTCCTGGTCCAGAATTGTCTCATTAGTTTGCTTATTAAACTAAGTCATTTATTAAGCCCAGTGAACATTATCTAATTTATACATATTGCAACAAAATTAAAAAAAGAGGAGATACCTTCTAAATCTAGATAACTGACTTTAGGTATATTCATATTCACTGTATAATAGCATATATATATATAACTGCCTAATAGAGATGGAAAACCCGAGGACATGGAGTTGAGATTTATAGTTTCTCTTGAAATGACTCCAGAAACATTTAAGCCATTGGTCGATATGGACGTAGGAGATCAAGTGGCCTATGAACCAAATTTAGAGAATAAAGCAGCTCTAATAATACACATTATTTGCAACCAAGCTTCCGATAACAGGCCCGTACCCAGGGGGGTTCGGGGGGATCAGCCGATCCCCCCATTTGTCTTTGCTGTGCCCTTTTTATACTTGGAAATGCCTCTTTGTACATACAATTTTTTCACTTTTGTTTAAATTACATACAATATTTCTACACTTTTCATATTAATATCCACTTTAAATTGCATTATATATTATTAAATTATACCTTCAATTTTTGAACACTTTTAATTATTGTTTGGCGCTAAAATATAGGATAGCCATATCAGCTACTATTTCAAAATCAAATGTGAAAAGCAGAAATCATGCCCTTTGCATTAAGCGATCCCCCCCACCTCATAAATTGCTGGCTACGGGCCTGGTGCAGGACGACTGGACAGCACTGTTTTTGGCCCTTGATATACAGTACAGTATGTTGCTGATAAAGCTTAACAAAGTCGAATCTGCGCTATCCCGCACTACTGACCGCTATTCATTTCAGTAGTATAACTGTAGTTTATTCTCAATAACGAAGCTTTAATGCGGCATTCACTTTATATCTTCTTCTCTTTAGTTCTCTACCAGAAGACAGGTAGTAGTTCCGCCATCCAATTCTATCACTATACACTATGAGTCTATTTAACTGTATTGAGCTGATCTCTAAGATGATTAGGTACATGTTTTAACGTGAGTCACGTCTATTCCAACTTTTCCCCACAGTTTCACGGAAATCGAATTCGATCTATAACGACTTAACTGTTGTATGCACACTTCTACATGTTCTTCTGTCAACTTTGACTGTCTGTTATCATCACGTGACTTCGGTTTGAGTTAACCGCTGCAAATCCATGTACAGTATGTAGGTAAAATGCAGGCTTAGCAAATTTGTTGGTCGCTGCCTTTCGCGTGATATCTGTAGGTTGTGGAGTACTTGTAGGTAACTAATTAGTGTATGTCCTGTTTCAATAGTATCCCAAATGTCGAGTTACATACTCAACTTTTTCGGGTTCCGGAAATCTGTTTGTCTGTATCACAATCTTTAGGTTTCGTTAACCGGCATTTTTCTAGTGTGATCTGCCTTTTAAATAGAAAACACGCTAGTCGCCACCTTTGAGCAGTTACTCAGGGATTTAGCGTTGTTCTCTTATAATCACAAAGAGCTAGCAAATTGACTGGAGCTTTCTGTGTGGAAGAATCTCGGAAGAAGTTTTTTCCCCAGATTTGCTGTGCTCGAACTTCAACGCATTTCTCGGCGCTCTGATTACGTAATGAATTTTCCCATCACTGGGTGTTCTTCTGTTTGGCGAGTATCTATTATCCGTACAACTCTGTGTATTATGGCGAGGGACAACACGGGTGCAGCGTTTGCCACATTCCCGCCTCATTTAGACACCCGTCCAGAAGCTTTCTCGCGAGATTAACTGGAAAAATTTGAATAATCAAATTTCTTATGATTATTTCATGAGTCTATGAAGCGAATAAAGCGTGTAGCAGAGTCAACGTTCGGTATTTCACACGCCGACGAAGTAGTAAGTGCCGAGAGGTTGCGTCGATCACCTTCGTCAACTGAGGAGACAAAACCCCGGGGATCCATGCGAAACGAAATGGTGCGGTCTTGGTGTATATTTATTCGGAAAATAAGCGCTCGCCAAAATTGATTCAATTTTTAGTCTAGTCAGGTTAGCGAGCGTGAGTAGTAAGACGCCCGGGATAAACATATCGATTTGAACAGCGCCAACGCAGATTTGCGTCAAAATCGTCATTTTCAAAAATTACTTTGTTAACTATAACCAACTAACTGATTTACTAATTATACAATTATGCAACTAATAATTCATCTAACTGCCTATACTCCTTCCTGCATGCTGGACTAACTAACCAACCAACAACCAACTAACTAAGTAAGTCAGTAACTGACTAACTGACTAATTAAATAAATTATATAAATGACTATAACTAACTAAGTGAGTAACTAACTAACTGACTAAATATCTAACTAACGAACTAACTAACTAACTGACTGACTACCTATCTATGCCTAGCTAAATGACTGACTAACTAACGAACAAACGAACTGACTGACTGACTGACTGACTGATTGACTAACTAACTAAGCACATAAAAATGATTAATTAAATTACTGACTAACTAGATAATTAGATAACGAACTAACCGACTAAGTGACTAAATGATTAACTTACTGACTGAATAAATAACTGACTAACTAACCAACCAACCAACTAACAAACTAAGTGCGTAACTGATTAATTGACTAACAAACAAACTAACTAACTAACCAACTAACTAACCAAACTAACTAACTAACAAACTAACTAACTGACTAACTAACTGACTGGCTGAGTGACTAAATGAGTAAGTAAATAAGTAAGTAATTGAATTACTGACTAACTACGTAAATTGCCAGATAACTAACTAACCGACTAACCAACTAACTAACTAACTAATTAAACTAACTAACTAACTAACCAACTAACTAACTGACTGACTGATTAACAAACAAACTAACTAACTAACTAACTAACTAACTAACTAACTGACTGACTAAATAACTAAATAATTAACTGACTGACTGACTGAGTAACTAAATGAGTAAGTAAGTAAGTAGGTAAATAAGTGAAAAGGTAAGTAAATGGATTACTAATTAACTGACTGGCTGAGTTAACTAAATGAGTATAGGTAAGTAGGTAAGTAAATAAGTAAATGAATTACTGACTAAGTAAATTGCCAGATAACTAACTAACCGACTAACTGACTGACTGACTAATTAACTATCTAGCTGACTAAAGAAAGAAATAACTGACTAACTAACTAACCAAACGTCAAGTCCTGTGCAACTTTGAAATTATGTTAAGCCGAAACTGAAGCAATCGAATTTTAACTGGCAGCTAAAAGTGAAATAGCATTTATTATAAATGAAGAAAGTTCATGGCAGGCTACATATGTATATTTGAAAGACTGTGTATCACTATGATTTAATTCAAACAACATCCTAAACGAAAGAATGAGTGATTTTCTGCTGATTGATTTCCCACTAAGCCATGGTAGGTACTTCCCTTGATCCGATGCGAACAGAGCAGCCGATGGCGCCAAACCTGATGGCATAAATTTAAACGGAGCCAAAAGGGTCGACTCACTACGTCCGTTTCCCTATTTGTTTAAGTGAAACCTCGTCTACTTCCTTCCCGACTGGCATGTGTATTCTCAGCGCGCATTTTCAACGTCAATAGGCCGCAACCTTACCTGACACGTGTCAGTCAGACGAAAAAGACGTTGTGGTTTTCTGATGCGATGAACAGACTCGTCTTGTATATAGATGACGATAAAATGAGGAAATTCTCTGGCGGTTGAGTACGGGCTGTTTCACCCTTTCAGCCACTGTCTGTTGCTTATTAATATTGCGAAGACCGATAGTGGATTGAGTTCAATCATTCATATATTTTGTTTTAATCAACGCTCGACATTTTTGTCTCGAAAACATTTCATTTGAGAAAAATTAAAGAGAAGAGTTTCTAAATGACCACTGCTAACAACGTTGCGCCCGCACGATGAGCATTGTTAGGAAATGCAGGATTATTATAATTTCAGCTCTCTCCGTTTGATGGTCTACGAGGAGATAGCGAACAGAGAGAGAGAGAGAGAGATAGACAGACAGGCAATTAATTGTTGCAAGCTCTCCATATTTCACATTCAGATGATGTAACTGCTAAGAAAAACAAGTTTTAGTAAGAAAATGGAGATATGGCGATCCCACATATATTAATTTACACACGTCATTATTCATATTTGAGACTTTAATGCTAA
The DNA here is from genome assembly GCA_032274565.1 of Nematoplana nigrocapitula. Lineage (NCBI taxonomy): Eukaryota > Metazoa > Platyhelminthes > Proseriata > Nematoplanidae > Nematoplana > Nematoplana nigrocapitula. Next base: position 12,894 of record JAUYWV010117704.1, read on the forward strand.
AAATTCCTTTGGGAAGGTTAATGCATTTATCCAAGAGGCATGCATGTGCATGATTAGTGAACATAACACTGTTTTTTATTATAATTTTTCTAAATATATACTTTTTAAAATACATATCACGTGACATTTGTCACAACAATACTTCCAGAACAAATTTACCCTTTTCACTTGCGAATATACTGTAGTGGTGTATAATGCTGCGAGTCGGTCTCTTTTCAGACATTCGCACTCCAGACTTCTCTCTCTCTCTCTGCTTTGTCGCCTGTCCTGTGTGCATTTGCATGAGAAAGTTTTACGGCATCGCGACCAGTTTTCACTTTCCTTATTCATTCATTCAGTGCCATAGCATCAGGAGTAGCAGCAACAGAATAAGTGTACAGTTGTGTGCGTGTGTTTGTATCGCATCAAATTTACATGTGCTGGTTGACATCACTGTCAACCGTTCTGTTTGTGTTTGGAGTATAACTGCATGAGGTCCGGCGCTAAATTTCTCGCTCTAATGCTTGCTTCCGCTGTGAATCCAATGAGTTACTAGGCTATATACTCTATCTATTGTAGTGTAGGCTGAATTGCAATGGAAAATGAAAAACCAGGTTATCGATTTTAGTTGAACTAAACTATACTCACAAGAATAAAAATCATATTTACGTATAGTCATTTAAGCAGTCTGAAATGAATGGCGTAACCTGAAAAGCGTTATTGTATGTCCTACATTGTATGTATATATAGGATACACCACGACGGTTTTATAAATCAGACTTAACCCTATCCTACCTGGGCTATTTGACGCACTCAGAAACCCGTTAACAACGCCAAGAAAGAATGCAAGATCCGAAAAAAGAGTTACAGTACTTAGCCTTAGAAGAACAGGTGACTACGTGCCTATACCAAGCGTATCGCTCTCAGCCAAATTGACACATGCAGAGCATGCAATGTCGAGGCTGAGACAGTGGAACATCTCACGTTGGAGTGCCCGGCAATCAGCAACTTCCGCAAAAATGGGATATCAATGACCTCAGCAACCTGGTGACATATTCAGAACAGGCATCCGGCTTCTGGGAGGAGTACAAGAAGCGGTATCCCGATCGCACGACGACGACAATGACTGTCTAAGCGTACAAACATAAGGTACTTGCACCTGAAAAGGTAACAACACAGTGTCAAGTGTGCCACAAAGCATTGTGTCTGGTGCACATTCAGCAGGGCAGGTGCCAGAGTTGTGCAGTCTAACTTGTGCTTAACTTTGCCTATTGTATGTAACTAACTTTACCGCGTGACTTTCGTCTATTTTCATGTTTATTTTATTTCACAATTGATATCTCCTATTCATCTCTATACTACTATATTATATTATAAATCTATAAAATTCTATTGTTATGTTTTTATTATTCTGAATTTCGCTATCCAAAATTATCCAAAAAATACAATAAACTGGAATCTTCTAAATAAATTTTAAAAAATGGTCTCAAAAGTTGCGGAACGTAAACAAATGAGAAAAGTCCGTGGACCTGATGCGCACTGCTCGGCTACTTCATTGGCGCGGACTTGACGGACAGTGCGCTTTGCGAGGGTTTCGCAGTCGTGTTCGCGGAATGTGCCGTTGTGTCGTTTCTTCGCTTCGATGCTCTCTCCTCTCATTCTCTTAGCAGCACGTGATTGGCAGCCATTAGTGGATTTTATTTTATTTGGCATTTTGTCGGGAATTACAATCACTATGTCAACTTCATAATTTCAATATAATTCAATTTCCAAGTCTGCTTGTGAATTCATTATAGTTAACAGATTACAGTTCCGGAATTCTCTCATCTGTTTTCTAATCAAGTTATTGTTATGAAATTTGTATAATCATAAAGAAATGTAAGCAAATTTAACTCGATTGTATGACAAAGTTGGGATATTTTAGGTCGAGTTTAATTAGCCAATTGTGCGGCCAACTTTCACAAACTCTGGGAAATATGCTAATAGTTTCGCATGTCTAGTAACTATATATTGGACAGTAACGTGTGCAATTTATGCCATATTTCAGGAAAATCTTTAACAAATATGCGAGATTTTTAGCGTGTCCAATAACTAGGACAGTCACGTAGTCAATGAATAATATTGTACTTTTTGCCGAAGCGTGTAATGTAGCAGAATTATTTAATTCATTTGAATTTTAAATATGGTTTACGAGCTTAATTTAGACGCTGTGGTAGATAAGACAGCACACTTAACTAAACTCAACTAATAAAAGTACGTTGTGTCCTACAGTATGAAACTTCATACAAAATTGCAACATTAAAGACTGGACAACTAATTAGCATCAAACATTAAGTGAAACAATTTTTTATTTTCTATACCGCTTGTTACTGCGGCATCTCAAAAGTTTATCGATCTGCTGTTTATTATATCTGAAAATTTTGCAAGAAAAAACTGGGCGTCAACTTAATCTTTTCTTCCGGTATTTATACTAGTCCAGGGTTTTCTCAACCGGGGCCCTCGGCCCCCTATGTGGGCCACGGGACCTTAGTCGGGGGGCCACGAGCATAGCCTGCTTTTTGGGCAGGCTCGTCGCCCAATGTACTAATATTGCCGAGGACCTTGTGAAGCCATATGCAGAGAAAAGAGTAGGATTGATGAACTGACTAGAGGCAAAGAAGAAGATTCAGCAAATTTCGCTCTCTAATGACACGATTCGCCGACGGATTGACGACATGGCCGCTGATGTGTGCCAGCAAGTTTGCTACGAAATCAGGCAAAGCACGCTCCAGGCTATCCTTCAACTGGATGAGTCTACCGGCACCGCTCTGGAGAGCCAGTTGATCGCCTTCGCTCGTTACATGAAAGAGTTCTTGTTCTGCAATACCCCGCGAACCACAACAACTGCAGCGGATGTGAAAGCTATCATGGAATCTTTTTTGTAGCTAACACGCTCGGCTGGCAGAATTTCAAGCACATCTGTACTGACGGTGCCCCAGCGATGGTTGGTGTGAGAGGAAGGTTCATCACGCTTGTGAAGAACAAATGGCCCCACATTACGTCCTCCCACTGCTCGCTACATCGATACGCTCTTGCGTTGAAGATTCTACCTGCGCGTTTGATGGAAGGATGTTGCTGTCAAAATGATCAACTTCATTCAAGCGAGGGCCAAAAATCACAGGCTGTTTCAACTGCTAGCGAGCGAAATGGAAGCGCAATATGTGGGACTCCTATATTACACCAAAGTTCGATAGCTCTCGAGAGGCAAATGCCTTTCTCGGCTTTTCGAACTCCTTGTTGAAGTGGAAATTTTCATGCAAGAAGTAGAAAACAACCTCCAAGTCCAGTTTGAAAACGAAGAGTTCATCATGATGCTCACATACCTGGCCGATGCATTCGGCCACCTAAACGAAATGAATCTGTCTTTGCAAGACCGTGATGCAACAGTCAGTGACGTTACAGACAAGCTTGCTGCTCTCTCTGCTCGAATGGCAATCTGGCAAGCACGAATTAAAGCCGGGTTGACTCCCCCGTTTCCTTTCTTGGACGAGCACCTCCAGACGAAGAATATCCAGTTGCCTGTTGGCATCAGAAATTGCATCATTGGACATCTTCAAACGGTCTCCGTTGAGTTCGGGTCTTATTTCAAGGACGTACCGTTGCAAGTTCCGTGGCACAAAGATCCATTCAGCACCGAAATTGATCCTATGCAAGAAGAAGCAGAGGAGCAGGCAGAATTCAAAGTCTCAAATGCTACGAAGCTCGCTTTCAAGAACAAAGAAGACGTCTTCAGCTTCTGGCTGTCTCTTCGTGATTCATATCCACTATTCAGCAAGAAGGCGTCCGTGATGCTCATTCAATTTGCCACGATGTATCTTTGCGAATCTGGGTTTTCGGATCTACCGACGATTAAAACTAAGACAGAAATCGCCTCGATGTCAGCAGTGACATTCGCCTTGCTGCGTCAAAGACCGCCGAATATAATGGGCCTCGTCAGACGAGCCCAAGAACAATTTTCTCACTGATTGTTTTAGTAAGTTAGTTACCAAATCTTCATTGAATACACGTTAAAAGTTAAAATAAACAACATAAAACGAAATTATGTTTTGTATTGAAGGCAGGGGGCCACGGGTGTTGAGGATCTTTGTAGGGGGGGCACGGACCACAAAAAGGTTGTGAACCACTGCTTTAGACCAAAGATAACACACTCAAAAGAAACATCACAATCTTCAACCCGCGCACAACTTATTGTGCTGACGGAGACTCTCGATATTCGTATATACCATGTTCATAATATGAATCTATCTGGGTTAAAAAAAACATTTGGATTTTTGCGTACGTACGCACTATGAGGGGGGAAGGGATCAGGTAAATGCGTACACTTGCGTACGGGCAGGGGTCAAAATATTACGATTTTATGCGTACGTACTGAAGCGTATTAGAAGATCAGTAATATAGCTTTAAATAATTCATCACACGTACTAAATGGATGCCCCCTTACATAAAATTATTTCAGATATATTTAAGTATTACAGACTATGATAATAGTATGTGTGACTGTGGCACAGTGGTTAAAGCGTTGGACGTGTGTGCGAAAGGCCTGGGTTCGAATTCAGTTTCAGACCAAAAATAGAAACTGTCAGGTGTCGGTATACGAAAGCACCTTAATGAGCACCGGGCTCCAAAGAATCCTGTTGTTGCAAGACAGGCAAGTTCAATACGACACTAGCGGTAAAATCTATAACTATATTTGTGGTGATCTGTCGCGATGTTCTTCTGTACGCTTTATAACTCGAGAACGGAACATGACAGAGGGTTGCAAAGGATCTCAATTGAACCGGTGTTTAAATGGGAGTAACATAGGCCCATTAAAGTGCACAATTAATATAAAATTTTAAAAAAATGTATATTTTAAATACATCCTAATGCTTTATTTTACTACTAATATATCTGAGAGTAGTACAGCTCGGAATTTGTAAGTAAAATTGGTTGCATTTCAAGAGGTCACTTCTACTTAGCCCTAATTGGGTTGACCCCGAATTGATCTAAAGAAAGTATTTCTCAGCATAATTTCTCCTCTCTGCTTTTTTCCACTGAGTCATCAAAATATATTATTTACTTTCAAAATTTGGTTGTTTCTTGATATTTGTTTGCCCTATGTATCCTCCGAGCGAAGCCGGTTACCTCTTCTGGTGTACTATAAATAGTTAAACAACTATGAATATACTAGTAGTTAGTGCAACACTTTTTCCTACTGGACTTGCTTATTTTTCCATTTTTTCTATTGGGTAGCCGTGACGTTTAGGATTCTAATAATCACGCATGTCGCCCAGAATGGGTTATTTCGTCCGGTCGTCTTTATTCACGCCTGCTATTTACAACCCTAGAAGCAGATCAGAAGTGATGAAAGCGACCTGGAATATTACTGCATCTCAGAAGAAGTGTATTTGAACAGAATTACATCATATCCAACTTTAGAAGAAGGGCAACGTCAGGCAATATGTCGAACTACATGATCTGACTGGAAGGTCAAGTTTGTGTTGTCGAATGGAGTCGACACACGAAGAATGACCTAGATCCTATTCTATTAGGCAGCATCTTGATCAACAGCTGCATAACTGAGACAAAAAATAGAAATGTGAAATAATGGAGAGCTTGCAAAAATAATTTGTCTCTTTCTGTATGTGCTTCTCTTTTTTACCTATATGGGTGTCACATGTTCCGTTTTAAGGGTCTCTTTTAGACCATTTGTGACTTTCAAAACTTTACGTCATTTTATATCTGTTATTTATATGAGATCTCAATTAAATTTCGTGGAGTGAAATAATTCTTTACACCGCGGTGAAATCACCACTAACCGATAATATTGATTTATTGGTTGTTACAAACTTACATTGTCGATTCGGACACAGTTTCACATATTTGTGCATTACCTAATCATGAAACGTATTGTAGACCAGAACAATTGGTTGATTGAATAATTCATTTTTTGTTATATAGAAACAATATTAAATAAAAAAACAAATTTCTAAAGTGCTCTAATTGTTTTTTATATAGAAGAATCTGCAAAACGATAAATATATATTGAATAAAGATATCAACAATATAGAAGGATTTAATCTGCGAAATATTTTAAATTGGCCGAATGGCAGATTGATTAATCACCTCGGAGAATTGTGAAAGTATGTTTTTTGCATTAGATACAGTATAACTTGAAAACGGACAACCACATATGGATATATTACATTCTAACACGCGATGAATTAAACAAAAAGCAATAACATCATCCATATGTATGAACATTTTCTGTCATTAACAGAGATTCTCATTTAAAATTCTATTCTGATTGTTCGAATGATTTCGACCTTCCCCATAATAAAATACAGTGTTTTATCTTCTGCATCCCGATTGTAATGAAATGTTTTACAGCATCATTTGTCTTTCTTCGCAAGGTACACAATGCAATGTTTGCTTTTATGGTTTCTGACTGAGCGATATGACTTTAACGCAGTCATAAGAATGTCCCCGTGATAATTAAGCAACTAAGTTTCTTTCCCAAAATGTTTGCAGGGAGGTGAGAGCATCCATTAACTATATATAGTCACCAGCCTTAGCCAATAAACATAGTGTACATACACCGTTATTACTGAATGAAAAATAAATAAAACCTAATACGGAACATTGTTCAGAGTTAAAATATAGATTACTGAAGAATTTTTGTATATAATTTTATTGTATTGGCCAAAATATGTATTACACAATTAAGATCAAATGTGCTGCCAGCAAACAATTTTATCACTACAGTATATAGGATTAAAATTTCGTAAATGAAAAACTTTTCATCGATTGTAACTAACTTACTGATACATTGCCTTTCATTCAATGATTCCAAAAACTGTGTACATCTCTCTACACGTATATAACCTTGTTTTCGATTGACAAAGTATGAGTTACCATTTCGTGAGTAACCATTTTCTACCTAAGACTTCATGAACAATTCTATGAGTCATGGTGATTGATATTTACGAGTATATCTATAGTTCATCAGAAATAGTCTGTATAGTTTGGCGGTTGTCTTTTTTAAATACAGTATATGCCTCATCAATTCAAAGTTTTACACTTTAGCATCACTGAGTTCGCCTAATGCATTGAAAACAATTCTCTGGACATTTCCCATAACTTCATGTATAACAGTTTCTTTATATCTGCTTCTGCGTAACTAATCTGTCCTTAGTGGCTTCCATATATAGTTGCAAATTCAAATTTACATTTATAGATTGTTTATTGAAAGTTTAAATAGATGTGTTTGTCTATGGATATCATTGTCATTAAGTTATCCGCTGATTGTTATAATATGTCGATACGATATAGAGAAGCTCACAATTAAGACCATAACATAAGTCTCAGAAGATTAACCAAAATTGCGTTTTTTGCGCTACAGCCAAAATATCTGAAAGGTAAAAAACAACATTCAATTTTATGTATTTGTTGAAAACGTGAACTCATCTGTGCAGAGAGACAAAGATATTTTTGCTTATGTTGTATAAAAAAGTATTTTTTACTTTGCACAAACATTTTTTATTTAGAAACACGAGAAATTAATTACCATTTTATTACGTCTTTTAAACCTGAATTTGGTGAGCATTTTCATTACTAACTTTAATAAGTATCGACCTCAGTAATATATTCTGAAATCTTATAAACCCATTTGACAAAGCTCCACGCAAAATAAATTAAAATTAATGATACAATATCGCTATATATTAACCCTATCCTACCCGGGCTAAAAGACGCACTCAGAAACCGGAGGGGGGGCGAATCGGCCCGCGCCTTATATTTCGCTCC
>JAUYWV010117705.1:0-11989 GCA_032274565.1 Nematoplana nigrocapitula
ACATCTCCTGGCCAAAATGTGGAAATGGTTCCGGAAGAAGGTCGAAGCCCCCCCGAGTTGAGCAAAACAAACAAACAACAACCTGGAGCACCTGATGTGATGACAGCTCGCAGCATATGCCACTCATGACCCGCCCCTACGTCATCCCCATCGCCATCCCAGCCTCTGAACGGATACGAATCTGCGTCGGCCCCTATTCGGACACTAGCTGCTGTGGCTTCAATGCGGATATAGCTTGGACATTGATCTATTGTTCGAGCATCGTCAGCGCCGTCGGGACTCTCTTGCACTCTGGCGGCTCGACTCCAGCTCGGCGAAACGCTAGTGACGGACTCTGCATTTACGGCCACCTCGATATGTTTGCGTCGGAGGCCGTATCCTCGCCTCACATTACGAGCCATAGACAATATGGGGAATGGGTGCATGTGAATTTGCAGCGTTAACGCTAGAAACTTGGAGGGGGGTGAAGAGATAGTCGTTATTTGTTTTGTCTATTATTCTGATGAAATACACACTTCTTGGTGACAGAATAATGGGTTCTTCTTTATGTTGACGACAATCTGCGATCATTGCGGGCTAAAAAGTCAATTTATTTTGAAGATAAGATTATTAGAAAATCTTTAATTAATATAACAAAATCGAAAAAATAGTGAAAGTCTACAAAAGTTTTAATAACAGCTGAGGAAAAGTTTTATTTTATAAAAAAGTTTTTTGAATTAATACAAAACACCATACTGGATCAGAAAGAAAATAAATATAATAAATACGTACCCCTGTCCAACACTTTGTGATTTATAATAAAAACAAATGCCCGTTTCGACTAATAAAGGAACAACAGCAAAGCAATTCAGCAAAGTTAAAATAGAATTTATACACGGTTATATGCAGTATTAATTTATCGATTGAACATCAGCGGACGAGTTAATACCTACAATAGAGTAAACTTGAATTCTAATAAAAAATTGACATCCGTACTTTTTTTAAGATATATATTTTCTTATGAATAGAAATGTAAAAAATCAAACCTACGTTGCATAATATATATTTTTGCATCTAAAGATTATGCTGGTGTTAAAATATTCTATCTCAAACCATTGTCTATGTAGTGCATCAAGGTCTTTTGAAACCAAGCGACTGTCTAATTTGATAAATTGTTGCACAGTAAAAAATAGTCATATTATAAATTTGAGGTTCATAAATATTAAAATTGACAAGTTTCATAGTAAAAAATGCCTTGTATGGTGTGCAGGGTAAATTAACACGTATTGATTGCTGATTTTTATAATATTAAATCTGTAAAGCATACGTTACTCGTGAAAATTTACAAGAATTATACTAGCTCATTGACATTCTTCACGATATTTATATAAGTTGTGTCTGCTTTTGCAGTGGAAGCTAAACGATTTTTAAATGTAGTTTGGATAACATTATACTATCATATTTGTTCACCATCATATGCTCCAATCTCCATGGCACTTGGCAATATTTTTGTGTTTTGGGGGCTGAACAGTTTATAATATCTTTGTGCCCTACATCCTCAAAGAATGCCGAAAATAGAAATATGTTACTTTTGCACCCCCCAATTATTCTGTTCTATGGCCCCTACATGGACATGTTTATTTATAAATTTTATTGCAGTGCCAGTGGCTATTTGACCTGATCCTAAACATGTTAAATATCCAATTTGACTATTCAGCCAGCAGTCTCATAGCAATGTTTACTTTTTTCTTTGGATAGGGTTTCAAAGCAGCTTCAATAGTCCTGCTATATCTCCTCCAGAGATTAACATACTCTGACAGTGACATTAGATAATTTTTGTATGTATTCCAAAATAGGTACTTTTTTTTAACTAACTATTAAGTAATTCCCGCATATTCATAACAAACTGTACAAACAACTATATAAAAATGACCTTGAAGGGATATCATTAGAGTTGCATGGAAAGAAATGTTAGTATATTGAAATCAATAGAGCCAGGCCCAGAGGTTTATATTATTACCTAGAGGGACTTTGTTCATTCAGGCCCAGAGGTTTATATTATTACCTAGAGAGACTTTGTTCATAAGTCACCAAAAGCCAGAAATGACTCAACAGAACTTAGAAAAAGAAAAAATTTTAACATCAAATATGAGCCGGCTGACAAGCGAACATAGATAGTATTTCAACACTTTGGACATTGGTTTAAAGACACTAACATTTCTTTTCATGGAACTCTATTAATGATAACTCTTCAAGCTCATTCTTATATGGCTTATAATACATAATATGGAACTACCAAAAAGAATAGCCCAAAAATAACTACAGGCTGAATAGTCAAATTGATTATTAAATCAATTGGTTCCGGTTGAATAGCTATTAAATCAACTGGTTCCGGTTGAATAGCCAATTTAACTATTTAGCCAGCAATCTCATAATACTTCAAAGAAATGGTTACTATTTTCTTCAGGCAGCATTTCAGAGCAGCTTTAATAGTCTTGCTATTTGCTCTCCTCTAGAACTGAACACTTTGATACTTTTTTATACTTATTAAAAAATGACTGCAGGCTAAATAGTCAAATTGGCTATTCAACCGGTTCCAGTCGAATAGCCACTATAAAATTTTATAGAGCTTCCAAAATTTCCATAATCAATCACTTTTGCTTTGTAATGTGAACTATGAAGGCATAGCATAGGTGCATAAATACACAGTCATCAGTTGAAGCAAACCATTCATGCAGTTTAGGTAGCAGTTGAGACAAGACATAACATTAAAATATTATCATCCCTTTAACAAGATGGAAATGTCTAGGACCTTTGGAACTCACATTATTCCAGATCATGACCTTGTTAAGATATTTGAAAGTTTGTATATTAGTAATTTACTACCTAGTATCTGCCAAACATGTCTCCTGGTTGCTGTTTGACATTCAAATAAGTTTCATTGCTAAAATACTTTTCAAAAACTCACTGACCTATTAACAAACTATATAGTAATCAAACTATAGACTCTTTATCTTTATTATAATGACAAGTGCATTTGATCGATGTATGGTTTCAATTAAGTGTAAACGTAATTCTTTTCATTCAAAGATGCTAGAATTAATCTATAATGGAATGATGAATAGTTATTTGTTTTAACCAGAAATAGACCAAAACATCACCAGTCCAAAACGTCACCAAAGGAGTCCAAAATGGCACCAAAAGATTGTAATACTATATTTGATTATAATAGTAAAACAAATAATAATGTTATAGATATTTCATATAGTAATATAAGGTGGTTGAATTAAATAGTTTAAAATATGTTCACAATTGCTTTTATAGAGTAGGTATCAGAATATAATACAATATTATACATATAATTTTATACACATTATCTTTGTAGTATATAATATAGTATTATAATCAAATATAGTATCATAATCTTTTGGTAATGTTTTGGACTTCTTTGGTGACGTTTTGGACTTCTTTGGGACATTTTAACCTGAACTTGTTTTACCCACATTATGTAATTTATATATGTAATTTAACTTTTCTTTTTATGTAGAAGTTTGAGATATTTATATATTTTAGTGACATTAAATGTGCAGCAAATCGACAAAACTCGCTTAATATCGTCATTGCTCAAATTATATTTATCTATTAGCTTTACAGATTTGTAGCTTATTTTATTTAGTTGACTCTAAATAGTAATGTAATGTTGACCACACATTTTATAAGCTATTATTCTTGTTTTGCCAATAAAAGATTGTCTTGTCATATTAATCTCATAATTAACTAAGCAGTTGTCCTCTACATTTTGGGCAATATTTGCCAACTCTAAACATTAAAGGGAGATTGGATACTATTTGCTTTCAAGCAATTTGCTGAATGTGGGTAGCATATCCATAGGAGTCTATAGATAATTATTATTTACTAACTATAATCATGACAATAAAACAAAATCAAATATCTATTATAAGCACACTTATTGCAAAAGCTATTCATTTCATTAAAAGGTCCATGAATTAGTCAACTATGAAAAGAATATTCCACAGCCAAGGGTATTTCTGCACAAGTTGTTTATATCTAAAAAAAATTCCCCATAGTTAGTTTGTATTTTGAGTTTCTCCACTTTAATATGACATTATATGGGAATCTATTATATTTTTCTAATAAATCATGATTAAAAAAAGTAATGACATGGTACATGGTAAAAAATAAGGATGAGGCAATACTACCAAAATGTCTACAATAAACTATTCAGAATACGCTGGCTTTATGGGGAAGGTATTTATATTACCATATATACTTTTCTACATCTAGTTGCTTGACACACTTTTATGAATACTAAGCAATATCAAACCTGCTATCTTCAGACAACATTTGGTAATAGTTGAGTGTTAGACGGATATTTCAAATTTTTACATAACAATATCAATGCTCCTGTACACACTCCCTACTATATGAATAATGCCTTTAAGTTAAAAGAGTCAATATCCTGACATGGCCAACCTAATCTTCAGATTTAAACAACAGTGAAAATATCTAGAATTTCCTGAAAAGGTAGATAAATTCTAACAAACCAAAGTCACTTACTGACCTTCTGACACTATATACCCATACTTATTTACTGACAATAATACTTAGTATTTTAACAATCTTTAATATATATAACTAACATGCTTAATTCTAAGATTTTAAATCTACTATGCTAGAATGTTTAAACTAGCACTCTATACTAAAATTAAAGAAAAATATAAGTATTCACAATGTAGATATGGAGACGAATGCAGAAAATATCATGGCAGGATCGAAAAACCAATAAAGAAGTATTTCATTTACTTATATTGACTATATTGAAATGGAAGAAGAACTGGATAAGTCACATCTTAAGAAAATATAACGTAATGAAAACAATCATAGAAGGACGAGTTTGTTGAAAATGTAGACTAGGAAAACCAAGAAAAAGCATGTTAGCAGAATTGAATACAGATTCATATAAGAATCTAAAATAACAAGCAGAAAATCGTATGGAGTGGAGAAAATGGATGCCATAAAACGTGAACCTGCTTGACAAAGCAGAACACTCAATAGATAGACATATGTAAAACTTCAGGCACATTGCATTAGAAATTCAAGCAAAACTTGGCAAGCTTTCCTGGAGTCCTTTTTTTACTTTTATAGCTATATCTTATTCTAACTATATCTTGATAGAATGTTTTATTTTTTCCTTTTGACACCAGATTTCAGGAAAGAATTCTAAATGATAATGCAGGAAATGTTGCTAATTTCAACATTTCTTTCTTCAAAATTAGATCTTTGTATCTACCTAAAAATCCACTATATATACATTTCTGAATGTGTGGCACACAGTTGATCTTTTACATCTATGACCCAAAAAGTTTCAACAAGGAAAGGTTAGCTAATTTGGGTTACTACAAAATGTTTTGTATTACTTGAGAAATATGGAAATGCTCTTGATTCACCATCAAAAGGTCTAACTAATTATTTCATAAGATTGTTTATATAAAATTTTATATAAATTAAATATAATTTTTTTAACAAATATATTTCTATAAAGTATATGGTATTAATTTCAACATGCCTGCAAATTAACATTCAAAATTAAATTATATATATTTAAAATGCCAGATATTAGTTAATATTCACAATAAATAACATGACATAAAATTTTTTTTGTATATTTAATAAAAATAAATTTAGTGTTTATACAAAATAAAACACAAATGAAAATGAATAACTCAGTAGCTAAATAAAATGTTTTAGTTAGAGTACTATTTTAAAACATATTAAAGCAATTAAAGAACATGTATCAAACAATAGAAAGATTTGGTAGTCTCAAAAGTACCATAAAAACGAAAATTGTGAAGCATATTTTCTCCACGAAATTTCATTATATCACCTTATACCATTCACTTTATGTCACTCAGTTTTTATATTTTAAGTGAATTATTAATATTGTTTGGTTTTTCTGTGTTTCATTACTTTTACTTTTCATTTGTTGTGTTTTATTAAATAATTCACTTTCTTTTTTGTTTTAAGCGTTTTTTAAAGCAAAATTATACTGCTATTGGTATTTGATCTAGTAGAAATATATTCATAGCTGTTGTACAAATTGTTTTGCAGTCTAATTTGTTGCTACAATATATAAATTCCTTTGGTAAAAGGGTCTTTGAATTATATTACGTCGATTATTTACTAGGCTAAATATAATCAATTTATATCTCAAAGTATTTTGCTTTTAGATGAACAGATTGGTGCCATCATCCAATTTATTGAGGCTGTGGAAATGTCAACATCCATTAAGATATCTACCTCTTCGTCCTTTATCTCTGACTATCGATAACATCAATCCACATGTAATCAAGTTGGAGTATGCTGTCCGTGGCCCAATTGTGACACGTGCCGCGGAATTAGAGAAGGAATTAAAGACGGTAATTATTGTACTTTTTAGCATGTCTATATTGTAATTAACAAAAAAAACTACCAACAAAATTGTCAAGAACAAGATATAATCCCACAGCCAGACAGACCCGCACATAGAAGTCAGGTCAAACTATACCAACTTTTATTAACCAGACAAACAACGCAAATATATTAACTAACGATGAGCGATAAAGAAAGCACAGATAAATAACACAGTGAGTTCAAGAGTTCTCCCGTCCTGCGTTGCACAATGAAATAGGTCACTCACTGTCGACGGCACGTCTAGTTGTGTTCCTGCTGTCTGTCTGTCAACTCGTTTTATCCAACCAAACTCGGTGAGTGAATTCAACTCATTCGGTTCGCATGCATAGTGGTGTTATGTTGTCCAGCGTGCACCACCCCACTGTAGTGAACACAACTCACCACCATCGAGCGTTCGTCCGCTGTCTTCTAGTTCACACCACCTCTGCTAGCTAAAATGAACTATATTCGTGACAAAAATAAATCCAGTTTTAACAGTAAGATAAAATAACCTTTCAATATACATACAGTAGGTTTGTTGTGAAAATTTTTTCATGAGTATTCAGTTATGTAGTTAAAATTGGTACCAAATTAATTGCACACGCCCTAAAGGGTTCCCCCGCATCAGGGAAAATGACAATATGAGCTAAAATCAGGGGATTTTTTTTGGAAAATCAGAGAAAACTAAATTGCTTTATTTTTCACTTTTTAATATCAATTTTACACTTATCTAAAGAAAGTAAAAATCATTTTCGCTCGCTCAAACAATGTATACAATATTTGTTTATGTAATTATATAGCATTATCTGTTGGTAATTTTATTTTTTATTCCTTTGGGAAACCTAATATGCACTTATTTAGTATATATAAATATCAGGGGAAATCGGAGGAAATTCAGGGTATTTGATTCTGAAAAAGCGGGGGAACCCTGTTATTATTAAATGCGCTATCATTTATTAGGTGTTTTACGTTTGAAGCTGGTATTTCAGATAAATTAACAATCGGATTACTAAAGAAGGCAAAAATGCATTTATTCAGTAATTTGAGATTGGACGTATCTGCCACTACATGTTAATTCATGCGGAGATCCATATTGCAGCGTGTGTGCATGTGTTTGGGCGATAGAGAGAGAGAGAGAGAGTGTGTGTGTAAGAGTAATAAAGATGTCTATCTATTTGGTTTCCTGACGAGGCTGTTCGCTTTGTTGAGTTACAGACTGTCTGCGGAATTGATGCACTTTGCATATACTCTACTGTACCTATGCATGTAGACATGTAGAGGGCTGGAGTTGAACTTTCAAAGTTTGATTTGTAGAATTCTTTGACAGCGGAACATCTCTAACTCAATTCCAGATTTTAGGAATCGGACTGCTGTCGAACAATCGCATGATAACTATAGGATCTGCTTTTCAATTTCCGACACGTTAAAAAGCACTTTGTTGCAGGATTGCAATATTGAAGGCTTGATTGACTGAGCTGTTGACTTTTATTTGGGAAGGTACTGAATTATTATGTTAAAAAACTGAACAAGTGATAAACACATTTTCGAAGATGCTTTACTGCATGCACCCTGATTAGTCTCAACGGGATGTTACGGTCTTATTTGCTATATTACCCGACGTGATTGACCGAACAACTTGGATGATACTACTGTTATTCCCCTATAAGGAGCGCGTAACCAGGGACAACCGAGAAACACCGCTGTCGGCAACTCGATATCATTTTCAATTCCACTTGTTTGATTGTCTGGGGGAAGTACTTGTAATTCTCTTGAAATATCTTGAGCTGTTACCATGGAAACTTTAATCTGCTACATTTCATAGCAAATATATTGCCCAAATTTCTTACGAAGTTGGCATTATACTGAACAATACTAGATTGTCTTCTAGTGTTTCTAATTTAAATTTGTCAACTGCATAAGCCCTAGATGACTAGATTTCCTTATCTGAGCTGTTCAACTGACACCCAAATTTCCATGAAATAACATGTTCTATGTTCGAGGTTTATTTATTGTTTTGAATTCCTGTAATATTAGAAATAAATATGAACACTATACAAACGCCCCAATTTAGTTTCTGTTTTGGTATCATTTCGCTTCGTGTTTTCCTTTTTTGTCTACATATGCTTACATTCAGATTTGTTGTTTAAACTTTAGAGGGATTCTTTCTTACCGGAACGAAACCTACGGTGTAGCTCCTTTGGTTTGCTCTAAGTGTGGTGGACGAATTCCCCATGTGGTGTATCCAATGCAAGAAGATATCATTGATCGAAGTAAGCCTAAAATTGTACCTCTAATCACTCGACAAACTGTATTATACAACTGTATATATAACACGGTCGGAATGCGTTTTGTACTACTTTTTATATGATAGTAGTATAGAGAATAAGCATTTGAAAATTTATTTGGCATTTTAGATGTGAAGCTGAACACATTCTGGCGACCTTATGATGTGATACTCAATACGGACGATATTAAAGACTTGCATTTGTCCGAGAATACAATATTTACTATGAGAATCGGTGTCATCATTGATCACGGCATCGTGAGTTCATTTTATTGTTTTTGTGTGTGTTTACGCACATTACAGTATATATACTCTAAAACGCCCCAACCAAACTGTCGAATATTACATACACACGCAAACAACACAGTATTTTTAAAGCTACTTAGTTTTTTTTGCAAAAATCTCCCGACATTTAATTTTTAAAAATTCAAAAGCTCAAAATCAACTTTTCGTGCCGGATAAAACTACACCTAGTAATCTATTAAAAAACAGTTTTCCCGTTTGCATAATCCGATTTCTTAAACTGTTTGCTAGCAACAGTAGAATCGTGGGAGTCACATTTCCATTGCAATTTGTACGCCGGATTCTCCCGGGAGAGTTCAGTTAATCAAGGAAATTTGTTTTAATATAATTATATTATATGACAAATTGTTTTCTATCGACTAACGCTCCAATATTTTACAGCGCGACTCTGTTGATGAATACTGTTCGACCATTAATTGTCAGTTATTTTTCCTTTTTTTCTAGTTTACTTCCTTCGACAGTGATATTGAAAAGAGTGTGCAGTTTGCTGCAAGAATAGTCAACTTTGCTTTGAAAGTAAGTTAAGATTTTGATTTAGAGTAATGTGTATATACAATTTGTTGCTTTTTTAAATACATTGTTATTATTAACATTTACTGTATGATACTAACCATAGTAGTATACAATTTTAGAATTTTAGTAGAGGTGATACTACTTTTGTTTTTTAGAATTTTAGTAGAGGTGATAGTACTTTTGCTAAGCCGTGAGAAGAAACAATCTAAATTGTAATTCTACGCGTTTATTACGTAATAACCTGTTGACCAGTTAGCAAAACAGACAGTGAACTTGAAAATACACTGTCGACATACAGTATATGTTAATCTCTGAGTGGATTTATGGTTTACTAGTTTGAAATCGTTCTATCAACTTGACGATAGAATTGTTGAGAACACAAATTGATTGACTAGATTATAAAAGCAAGTGAAAAATGTGTTTCCTCACGATCGAATGCCATTCTGCCAAAAATAAGCAGAGCTCATATCAAACCGTGATGGACACTCACGAGAAACTTTTAATTTTTCCTTCCAGGCATTCATTCGCACTCAAGTCCGACTCACTCTGGGTCACGTAGAGGTGTGGAATTTGGGTGACCGAATCAAACTCTCCAGTGGGATCAAGAAGACGCTGAATGATCTGGTCAGGTACACCCTCTCCGTGCCCAATCCCGCGTCCAGCGGTCCAGGTCAGGTCAAGCCTTCCATCTCCACTTTCGACCAGCTGAGCGGGGATGCTACCTCAATGCAAAAAGTTCGCGGAAATGATGCCACTTTTCTGTTCAGTAAACAATTGTTCACTGAAGACGTGGAATATTTGGCCGTACCCGATAGCCTGTGCACTCCCAGAGCTAGTTCCGTCATACAGGTGGGTGACGAGGTGACTCAGTTCACAGTTGGTACAGAAAGTGACTGTCATAGTCAAATGTAGTAGGTTTGATTCCCGGCTTGACCGGAATTTAAGTTTCATTTGTAATCTTGAAACCGGATATTCCAGGTGGCGCTGGGTACCGTGAGGCAGAATAGTGCTCTTCCCGTAAATACTAGAAAGTATTGTATATTTCGCTACTATACACCTATACTATTCAAAGAGTAGTATAGCCTCTTAAGCAGTTATAATACTGTCGGTTGTAACAATGCTAGGTCTCCACGATGACAAATCATGGGTGTGGTGGAATAGGTACTGTTGCACCATGGCCATGGTGGTAAACTGGAGCAGGGATCGTACTGGTGAAAGAGTAGCTCGGCGAAAGTTTGTGGAGTATTGAAAAGCCTCCGGTTAACACAGCGTGACCTACTTCTGTGACTTTGTTTAATCAGGTCGTGTGACTGTTCTTTTAACATTGATTGGTCGATGTATCTGGCATCTTAACTTAAAAGTCATTAGTAGATAACTGAAAAGTTGGGGAACTACGTACGGTACGAAGATGTTCATATTTGAAAAATGTTGCAAAATAGATAGCCATCATTTTGTAGACTTTGATTAATCCGTGTTTAATTCCCTCCAATGGTCAAAACGCCATAGTTTACTACACACTACCTTCTCCCTTCACAATCAGGTGACATATACCGACGCAGAATACCACATATCCCGACTGCTAGCCTTGGCCATCGCCGAGATGTTGGGAATCAAGTCATTTATGTGTCCCGATCTGTTCCGGTGAGCCAGAGTCCTCTGTCTCTTATACAGCCATACTGCATCCCCGCTCCCCTCGTTTGACCTGTCTCTTTTGATGGGAAGTAGTGACAACCGATGATTGAATTGATACGGTCACGTGATGGTTAGAATTATATCGCAGTTTTTTTAGCAAAATAAATACTTTTAATATATCAGTATGATTTTTCGTATATTTTAGGTCTAGAAACGAGGAAAGGTGACTAATTTAAACTATTGCAGCAACCCTGATCGCCCGCCATCCAAAGTGGAGTGTATGTTGAGATGGTATGTGGAGATGGTTGGAGAGGCGGTGAATCGAAAGGGGAGGTTTTGAAAAGACTGAAAGAGGCCGTTGCAGCAAATTTGTAAAACCATAGCTGGTAGTCCGTACCAGTATGCGTTCACATGAAGAGACTGGGAATATAATGTCAACATATGTAATATCATTTCTGATGGAGTCTTATATGGCGAGAAGATAGTAGGCCTTGATTGCTTGTAGATGAAGATCGGAAAGCGGATGTGCTGAGAGGGAAGATACGCTCTGTATCTTTTGGATGCGTCCTCGTGTCACAATGACATAGACTCATTTATTCCTGTATGTCAGTCAGGCTTATGTTCGCAGTAGTTTGGTTTTAGTTGTTTTCGAATAATGTGGCCTAATCAGTGTTGCCAGTGCTGCGATTTTTTGCTTTTGCCTGCGATTTTTTTTCACTCTGCTGCGATTTTTCTGACATGGGCAGTTTTTAAATTTTTTGTTGTGCTTTTTGTCCTGTCCTGGGTATGACATTAAACTGCATCCTATGTAAATAAATGTTTTAAAAC
>JAUYWV010117727.1:0-11986 GCA_032274565.1 Nematoplana nigrocapitula
GTCGCCAATGCCTTCGTGTTCTCCAGGATGGACTACTGCAATGCCATCCTCAGCAGTTGCTCCTGTGCATTGATCCATCGGTTGCAGGGTGTCCAGAACTGTTGTGCCCGCATTGTGAAGGGACTGCCTCGCTTTAGACGCATTAGTGCCACTCTCACCGAGCTCCGTTGGCTATGAATACCCAAGCGTATATCGTTCAAATTATGCTGCCTGGTTTTCAAGTGCATGAACGGCCTGGCCTGGTTCCGCACTACCTTGTCGATCTCGTAGAAATGGCGCCTTCGTCCACCATCGCAATCAATCTGCGCTCTCAAGTAGTCCCAAGACTTCGGCAGCCCATAGCACGACTTGAGGGTGCTCGTGGGGGCTTTTGTTTCTCCGCTCCCCGGGCTTGGAATAGTTTGCCTGTCAATTGCAGAAATGCACGAACTCTTGCTGAGTTCAAAAGTCTCACTTTCAATTTTGATTAACTATTAATGCTAACCTCATCATTTTCTGTTTCCTCCTTGTAATCCCACCTTGAGTGTACTTTGTACAGATTTGCGTGGTAAAATACAATACATACAGTCATACATACATACATTTTGAGACTACTAAACTACACGTCAGTTTTTATATCTGTTCTTGTAATGCGATCTTCATGAAATTTCGTGGATATAAAGAACAACACTGACCACAGTCATATTGCATTTCCCATTATTGATTTATTGATCGATTTGTTGTAATACATTATACATAAAATCTCAAAAGTTACATTGCCGATCCAAACAAAATTTGCCACATTCGTACATACCCTAATCATAAAACATACTGCAGAATTCCAGAACAATCGATCATTGTTAACAACGAAGAATCAATTATTTTAAAATTACTGATTAGTCACGGGCTGCCAAGAGGATGAGAGTACATTGAAACGAGTGAATGTCATACGTCAACATTCCGCGAACGCGACTGCAAAATCCTTGCACTGCTCGTCATCAAGCAAACGCTCCACGAAAGCCTCAAGCCCACGCAGCGCGCTGCCAGTCATTAAATAAATGCTATGAGAGCCACTGATTCCATTTGTATGCTCTTTTAATGCTTTTCAATACACTTTTTAAGACTGCTAAATCTTTACGTTTTTTTATATCACTTATTGATATGCGATCTGTAATGCTTCCATGGAAATGGTGACAGCATTCGATTTGAACATCTATTGCAAGTGGTAATTTCTTGGTTACATTTCGAGCTAGCGGACGCGTTTACTATTGAAATAATACAAAAGTATGAATGTAATTGGTTGTATATTAAACGAAAATAACATGTATATATTTCTGTGATAGGTACAAGAACACAATGGGTGTTTGCGAAACGAGAATGTATGATAAAATAGCATATTCATCATCAGCTTGCAAGTAATAATAACAATAATTATTGTACAAAGGATCTGGCTGTTCTATGCTATCATGCAGATCGAGCGACAGAGAGCAAACTAGAGAAATGGAGGAAGCAAGATGTATCCCTTAAATGAAAATGGAAAGACAGCGAAGATAAAATTAATTTATTTGCGAACACTTTCCAACAGAGCAACCTTCTTTATCAAGCATAGGTAATTTTTTACAGTTCAGTGATGTAAAAATGCATTTATTAAAAACCTAGTTACAGGTTGTGCCTATTAGTCTGTTGATGGAAGGCTTTTATTTCTTAGTGGACAAATTATCTAATTTCAAAAGATTTGGAAGTATTATTGCACGAGGTTAAAATGTGGACTCTTTTTCACAATCAAACATGAAGTGCTTACAATTTCATGATCATTAATGCAAGACCTTGAAATTTGATGTTCCCTAACTCCCTTACTTTTTAAAAACGTCTATACTGCTACATGTTCCTAATATTTACGGCTAGGGCGAACTTCTGCTTCACGGTGCCCAGAGCAACCTGGGACATCCGGTATCAGACCAAACGCACTTTAAAATTTAATTTCGGCCGATAGAGAACTCGAACCGCTGGTGTCCCCTCCCACCAGGTTCACCCAACTAAAAAGCGCATCTGAGGTCGCCTCATCTCTATAGGTAGAGTCCACAGAATTGACCTTCAGTGGGTCCCGGGCCACTGTGGCTTGAAAGGGAA
This sequence comes from Nematoplana nigrocapitula, assembly GCA_032274565.1. Classification (NCBI taxonomy): domain Eukaryota; kingdom Metazoa; phylum Platyhelminthes; order Proseriata; family Nematoplanidae; genus Nematoplana; species Nematoplana nigrocapitula. The sequence goes on from JAUYWV010117727.1 coordinate 2,110, forward strand.
TGGCGAGGCAGACAACGAAACTAGGGTAACGCACCGCACTTCTCCCGCATCTACCTAGCGGATCCTCACTGTGCCACCCACAGAACCTGCACTTCCAACGGCCCCCACAAGCCCTGCACTCTCGCTCTCTCCAGACTCGACGAGATCTCCATGGCAGCTCCGCACGGGGCACTCGCCCCTCCTCGCCACCAATCTCCATCGCATCGGGAAAAGGAATCCCCGACGTGCCCCCACTGGCAGGACCCCCTAAGACGTCGTACACCTCGTCCTGACATGCCCACCTCATGCTGCCGTCCGTCTTCGCCAACTCGGGGCCACTCCAAAGTCTCGACGTCCTGGCAAGGGGTGACCGCGCTCTTCCCTTCTTGAGGTAGATCGGGGCGTTGACGTTTCTCCGGAAAAAGAAAAAAGCTCTCCACCTTCACTGTGACACCCATCCGCTTTACCACTGAGTTACCTCGTCTCTAAAACTCCCTTACTAAGCAAGGTGTCACTTCGTTCTACCTATGTAGACAAGATTAGGATCATCCTGACAATAAGTAAATTTATAAACAACTCCCCATTAGAGAAAAATTAATTTGTATCTTAAAATTAGAGAACGTACTGCTGAAATGAACCTTATTTTCTATGTATCAATTTCTAGAATCCACCTATAGTGATTACTTAACAGCTTGATAAAGAATATCTTACACTTCGAAAGTGTTTTAGTAGATGAATGAATCTTATATTCGTTGCCTTTGCATTCGTTCTGTGACTCTTCACCTGGGCTCCAGTTGATTGGACAACTGAGTCAGCACCTTCTGATCGTCCACACACTTGACCTGGCGCACCAACTGTCTGGCCTCGTTGGCCGCCGAGGATCGCAACGACGAGTCCAACTGCATTGGTTTCAGGCGACACCGGCGCATCGAGCGCAGACTCCGGGCGATCAGTTGCATCTTTTCAAAGTTGACCACCTGGTCGTCAGTGATGGTGCTATTGCCCTCGTGGATGAAGGTCATGTCCTTGAGAAGGAGGGCCAGGAAGGGGATGAAGGGCGGCTCCAGTTGGGAGAGGACCTGCCGGAACACCCGATGATTCCGGGAGGGGTCGAGGAGGGAGGCCATTTCCTGGAATCGTCGGTTGTACTTGTTGGGCAGTTTCTCCCAGGTCTGCTGGAGTCGACTGACAGCGCTGTTACTCAGACCCATCATTACCGCAAAGAAGGAATTCATATTGTTCAACGAACGGAGTTGCATCGCCAGTTTGATGAAGTGCTTCAACAGACTGACCCTCTTAGTGATCGGTTGGGCCAGACAGAGTTCGGTGACCACCCAGAACTGGAGGCTGGTGAATTGGCGTATCATACTGTCTAGATTAGCCGTGCTGCGGCCAAAGCGCTGCCGGCCGAAGACGGTGTAAATCAGTTCATAGGTGTCCACCTTCTCCAACAGTTCCCAGACGTGCTGGGTCTCCTGAATGGCCAACTCTTCGGCGCTGAAACCCAGGATGCTATCGGCCAAACTCGGATACAGTTTGGTCTGCTCGGGAAGCGGCTGGAGCAGTTGGGCTTCGTCCTCACGGCACACAAACAGACGACCGTTGACGCTCAACCGGGAAGTGACACTCACGTCGCCCTGGTCGAACCGGGTCCGTTCCCCGTCCGACCGAACCTCGTAGACCCCCAGTTGACTGCCATTGCTCGACACAAAGCTGAGAATATCCAGCACCGAATACTCGATGTGCAGTTTGACCTTCTTGCTTGTGTGGTCCTTGAAGAACACGGTGAAGGTGCTATGGTTGGTGCAGTTGATGTGGGTGACCAGAGGCTCAATCACCAGGAGATTCATCGGCTTCATGCCCTTCGACTTCGAAAGGCGAGTCCGCTGAGAGACCCGGCGGTGCTGGGTGCGTCGGTCTTGTTTGCATTTTTGCCGCACCAAATTGAACAACTCGAGGTGAGGCGCGAGACTCGAGTCCCTCTTCACGTCGACCAGGAGCGATTCGTGCAGATTTTCAATTAGGGATTCGACTTGGGGAGTGTCGAAATATTTCCGGTCAGAGATTTTGCACAGCCAGTCCAGCAGGTGGATAACCCGGAGTTTCTTTTTCACCAAATTCTCCACCTTCTCAGCAGTTTTCTTTGCTGCGTCTGTCGTCTGATTCTCCTTTCCCAAGAGGAGGTAGGCTTGGAGATATAGGGCCATGGAATTGGCCGACATAAAGATCGGATAGGTGAGTAGGAAATCCTCCATCTGGACATTGTTCTCCTTGGCATAGTGCTCCCGCGTCGCCTCGATCTGCGTCTCCAGTAGGTGTTCCAACATCTTCTCCGGCGTCCCGGCGATCACCGAGTAGAGTTCCTGCTGGCTCTTGTTCTCCTGATCCACGCGGATACGCTCCAGCACCAGCACCAACCTGCCGTGTTCCTCCAAACGGACGGTGTTGGCCTCTACGTCTCGCAAGATCCGGTTGAAGTCCTCCTTGTCCACCCGCAGGAAGTGGCAATTGTTCTCCCGCAGGATCAGCGTGGCCGCCCGTGGGCTGTTGTTGAGCAGGGCCAACTTGCCGAAGTCGTCGCCCTCCTGCAGGGTGCACACAATCCCCTTGCCCTGGATGTGTACGTCGACGGAGCCCCGCAGGATGATGTACCACGAGGTGCCTTCGTCGCCCTGGCAACAGAGGGAAAGAACCAACAGTTGTTCGTTATATGGAGTATAGTACGCGAGTAGTAGACATATAATCAGGTCTAGCTCACCACCCCCTTTCGTACGGTACTGGTTGGATTCTCGTTTTGATTGATTTATCGATTTTCTCGATCGAACAATATACCCGTCGACTAAAGTTTACACCAGTCTGATGAACTATTGCTTGGTCAAATGAATTTTGTGTATTTTTCATCATAATTTGCATGTGTAGTCATTGTGTTACGACACAGTTTCACCTGAATTACCCAAGTTAGCGCAAATTTCCTAAATCAATGAGTGTTTTCGTGAACTGAGTATGCACCATATTAAATATTGATTTAAGTAACGTTGAAAAGCATGAACAAATTCATTTTAATCTTAAATCAACTCAACGAAGCAGAGCGACAAAGAACAGTTGGCTCGGGACGACCCGAACGTCACGGAATGCCACATCTAGGCAATTTATCGTCTCTTCTCGATAAAAATACAAACGGAAGAGTTGCTGATCGTCGCAGGTGCCGGTCGTCCGAAAGTCACTTCACCTGCCGTTGATAGAGACATACAGTAGTTCGCAGTTTACGCCGGAATATTGTTAGATAATAATGTGGGAAATCTGTTCTTAAACTTTTAATTCAAATTTTATGTTAAATTTCTCGATCGACCAAACATTTCTCGCATATTTTGTCAGCTAGTGTGCCAATGCAACGTCAGGTCAGATTGCACTTCGATATAGTCGCATGTGAGGCGTATGGGAATAATTACTTTAGAGAATATATGTGAGAAGGATCTGCTGGATATTGTTAGCAAGAAGTCAAGCATGAGGATTATGGATACGGACGGAATCTTCAACTCAGTTTTGTAAGTCACATTTTATTGTATAAATATCATGTTGTTATTTCTTTGGTACAGTCGGCCAAGCTGATCTATTGATTTTCTCTGTCTACTCACAATATCTCACTCTGGCGTAATTTATCTTGCGTCCGACTCTATCCCACTGTATACAACTTGTTCAACTGTATAGGTTTTAATAAGTATGTGGATGATTAGTACATTTTAAATGTATGATTCAATAAGCTTGAACTGTATGCTATGTGATACATTGGTGTGCATTTATTACTATAAAGGTAACTAGATGTTCATTAGCTCTCTCCAATGTAATTTGGTCCAATAATGAAATGTAATCGAGTGTCATTTAATTCACTGGGAGCTACTTATTATGCAGAAATGAAAGGTAATCAAGAGTGAATGGATACTAGCGAGCACTCCATCACACAAATAAAATGAGGAGGGTTAATACGGATAACTTGGTATGATTGACATAGCTTTCTGTAATGAAGTGATATGATTCATTCCATGTTGGATTTGTACAGACAGTTTTATTTTGAAGACTATGGAAGTTAAAATGTATTCAAACTTAGCCTAAAAATGACTCAATGACATCATTTGCTAAAAATGACTCAATGGCATCATTTGCTAAAAATAACTCAATGACAAGTACACAACTCTGTCTTTGTAATGAAGTGATATGATTCATTCCATCTTGGAATTGCATAGACAGTTATATTTTGAAGACTATGGAAGTTAAAATGTATGCATACTTAACCTAAAAGCAGAGAACTTATATAAGATTGAATCAGGATCGCATTGCTTCTGCTGTTATAGAAAGAATGGTTACTAGCGAGCCCATTCCATCTCACAAATAAAATGGAAGGGTTAATACGGATAACTTGGCATGGATGACATAGCTTTCTGTAATGAAGTGATATGATTCATTTCAAGTTGGATTTGTACAGACAGTTATATTTTGAAGACTATGGAAGTTAAGATGTATGCAAACTTAACCTAAAAGCAGAGAGTCAATATGAGATTGTAGCAAGAGCATGGTGAGCCAGACAATACTGTATTGTTTAGAGGGGTAAGAAATTTTTCCGCGCGCACGTCAGTCTTGAGTGCCCATTTTAGCACGCAATAGAGTGCATCGGAACAAGTCCACGCGGGACGGGGGGGGGCTGTGTTTGGCATAGAGCCTGGCGTTCTATTACTACTAACGACATAGCCTGGCTATATGCATCGTAAAATTATTATTTTTACTGGAGTAAATTATTACAGCAGATGGATTACATTAAATGTAATATGCTGAGTAAACCAATAACTACTTGAGTTATCTGTAATCTGATTGTGTAACAGAAAAATTGACTGCAGATATCCTGTACATAAAATATATCAAGGTGAATATATATTTTCCATTTTATTTTGTAAAAAGTGAAATTAATTAGTATTTTGATTCAAACGAAATAGGTGAATTAAAAAATATTATTTAGGTGCTGCAAGTGTATATGTCGCATCGAATGAAGAAAAAATCTCATCTAACAAATTGGTCTTTGTAATTATAAGTAGCTTCATTCTTGTTTTGGACACTCTCATTAATTAGGCTTTGCCATCACTTAACTTTAGTGTGTGTGCCAGTTCAGTGGTTATAGAAAGCTTGTGTGCAATCACTTGGTTGTCGGATCGAGACTATATATTGTCGACGAGAGCAAATAATGTTGAAACCGGTCCAGTACTGCATTTACCTTTACTAGACTGACATTTTCTATAACAAATCTAAAGTATGCTTACACAATAATTGCCTAGATTCAAATTTTAATTAAAATACAATGGGTTGAGCTTATTGACAAATTCACATTCACTTTTAATGAAATTAAATGGTGTTATGTGCAAGTAATCTGCACAAATAAATACAACGTAAAGCTTTGACTGTACGATGAGTCACAGTACTAGAGATTCCACAGACGCAATGAAAAAAGAAGTATACATTGTAACAGACTAACTGAAAATCTTCCGTCTATATTCATAAAATGCACAAAATTGAGTGATGACTCACTCGAGGTCCACTAATTTTGTTCGTTCTCTGTATATATTTAAAACTGACAAATGGTTCAAGCGACCTTGTGTCATTGTTGACTGCAGTTAAGTCTTGATACGGCGCATGGTTGAAAAGGCTCGTTCGCTGACCGCGTTTGTGGCTGGACTCAAGAGAACCAATTTGATTACTTTTCCTACATCGGAGATCGCTTCTCGCTAAACGCTTGAAATCTTTTGTAGACGTTCTACAATGTCCGCAATGTACATTTGTAGTCTTGACATCAGATAGTTGGGCGATCTCACGGTAGAGTGGCAAATGCTCTTCGAGTAACTTTGAGTTGATGTTGGTGTAATTCTCTCCAATCCAAGTAAAAGAATTGACCTCAGTTTTCGTCGAAAAAACAACGTTTCCAGCTTTTCCATCCACTCCCTACTCGGTAGGTATAGTCTGTCTAGAGACTCGGTAACTGTGTCGATTGCGTGGAAATAAATCGACCGGCAGTAATCTTTACTTGTTTTCGGGTAAAAATATGAGTCGGAGTTGCCCTCTTCAAGATGCTTTGAAATGTTTGCCCCTTCTTGGCAGTCGAAGCTCACTGATATGAATGCTATTGTGGGCATATCTTTTGACCAGAGTAAAAAATAAATCAAAGGACCCATCAGTTCTCATTTTACGGAAAGTTTTGATAGTGAGGTTGGCAATAGTAAACACTTCTTAAGCCGAAAGCCTTGTTTGCTGTAGCGTTTTCGATAAATTATCAGTGATGAGAAATATCCGCCAACTTAGATGCAACGCAAAATAAAAGTTAAACTATTTCATCATTGAACGAACACCGGATTGCAGAGGCACAGTCAGACACACTTCCCACTCCTTCATCAGTGTCTCATAGTTGTTTATGATATACTGACAACTATTTCCTTTGACAGTCCACCTTGTTGGACACATTGTTCGTATGCCTCATACTCCTGCCACATCAGCAGTCGGTTTCAAAGTATCAAACACGTGAGACCTCTTGGGAGAATTCTTTGTCAATTTGGTGATCTAGTGGACAAAGTCAATGCAATGTAATAGAAGTGAGTTCTCCAACTTTTTCAACCTTAACTGCGAGATTCACAGAATAACCAAAGCAGTGAATAAATGGCGCCATTCCATTGGCTGCATCATTTACTTTTGTGGCGACCCCGTTCTTATAACCTGCCATGTTGGCTGCGCCATCGTAACACTGGCCACGATACCCTTTGAAGCTCAGATTAAGCCTGAGTAATGTGTCCTTGACTGCATCAAGATGGACTGTGCTGAAGTATTCGCGATGTTATAGAAACCGATAAAATTTTCGTTTATTACCAAATCTTCTGATACTGTTAACAAACAAATAACTAGATGGTATTTGTTGCTGCTATCGACGCATTCATTACACATTATGGTAAACCAATGCCTTGATTTTATTTCTTTCACGTATGATGTCCTAAAGGAGCAAGTGAGTCATTCATTCGAAAAGCTCATTTTGTATACTGTGGGTTGTGTATGTGTCCCTTTTCTTTTGTAACCATTCTTGAAACCGGGCATCATCCTTTTCTCTCAACCAACAAATGGCTTGACAGTTGCCTGATTCTTTCTCGTTTCCCTTGAGGGTTTGACGTTGGGATGTCAAATAGATTAAGTTTTCAACTATCTTCCTCAACATTCTTCTGTTTTCGATATTTTCGTCAGCGTGTTCTCTCCAACGTCTGCTCTTTCCTTAGAAGATAAACTATCGATTGCAGCACGAATGACATTTAGAAACCTGTTGAACCTGTTTACATTTTGGTTAAAAATATTGTCAGTAGACTGAGGGCCCTACATGGATAGAGTTGGATTGGGCCCCACTGTAGAAGGTGATATTAGGTGATTTTAGGTAGATGACCCATATTGGAGAAGGTGGGAGTGTCGCCTTTAGCTGGAGTCCCCACTTGCAGATGATAGGGACCCCTTTAGGCAGAGGGCCCTACTGAAAGGTTATAGGGGCCGCTTTATGTAGAGGACCACACTTGCAGGTGATAGAAGCCCTTTTAGATAGAGGGCCCCACTCAAAGGATATAGGGTCCCTTTAGGCAGAGGGCCCTACTCAAAGGTTATAGGGTCCCTTTAGGTAGAGGGCCCTACTCAAAGGTTATAGGGTCCCTTTAGGTAGAGGGCCCACTTGTAGGTGGTAGTAAGGACCACATTAGTTATAAATCCAATGAAACACCATGTAACAATGGATACATATTCTGTTTAATAACGCATTTATCGAACTAGTTATATTTATCGCGTTACGATAATTCTTTCTTTATATATAACATCAAAAACAAAGTGACTGCCTTTTGTTTCACACGTTGAATCAAATTAAGCGGTATACCAATGTTTACCATTTATATCGTTTGATTCAAACAACTGTATTTTTTCTGATAATGAAGGCAGCGCCAACCCCATGGGTTTCCTAAGCTACCTTGTTGTTTCCTAAGCTACCTTGTTCTTCTGGACCTATATACTGATATTTTTACTGACCCCCCTTGTGTAATAGGTAATTCTTAAATTTTCAGGGGGGCATGATGACCCGGGGAAAACTGGGGAGGAAGCCGCCCCCTTGCCCCCCCCCCTCGCTGCTACAAGGTGCCTGATTATAGCAATAAAAATTGAAATTTACGCAAATTTAACTTATATAAATTTGTGGAAGGTCTTAGCCTACGTCTCAAATGATGTTTTACAATAAACCTTCAATCATTGCATCAACTTAAAGTGTTACATGTTAAATATATATACTACAATTATACTCTGAAAGAACAGGGAAACTGGATTTATTTATACACAAGGAGTGGTTGAATTATATGATTTCACAACACTTGCATTAATTTTGATGAAGGAAACTAACATATCTACACGTCCCACAACAGGAGAAGCATTTTATTTATTGAAAATGAAAAAATCTAAATTATTTTTCTAATTCACTCGACTCCAAAATCTACATAATAAAATAACCTAAAACTTATACGGTTGATGTTATACTCTATAAAATATGAAATTTGTAGTATTATTAGTTACATATGAACAGTAATTCCATTTTGGTTGCACGGTTGGTACAACCATGAACAACACAACGTGAAACCATAGTTCTTGCGCGGTTCTTGCCAGCCCCAGAGGATACCGAAACTAGTCCGCATTTGTTTATTTACTTCAAATATCTTTGGTCTGGCCGTATCTCCACAGCAGTAGTTGCAGGCAGCACTACACGTCTTTCATTAATTATTTTATTTTTGTCATGCCTTTCAGTATGTATGCCTTGCACAATTGAATCATTTTTGTGACGTCATGTCACCGGGGATTCTATGTATAGAGATGTTAACCAATCAATCCAACTGCAATGACGGGAGGAAACCCATAGCCGATCTTCTCAGTGGCTGTCATTCGTTGATCGAGAGCCCTCTCCAACCATCCAAATGCACGTCAGTCGCTTGTCGTTGTAACTACATGAACACGCGAACACCCTACCTACAGTACTTAATTAGAGATGTCTGAGTGCCAAATAAAAGAGATAACAGTTGCTAATTTCCTCATAATTAGAGAAGAAACATGTATTTATTGTCAAACAGGGACTCCTAAGACTGACAACAGGCAGGCCAGACAATCTTATAGAGATGCGAGGATTCTTCAATACCTGCGAGCTTTCTTACGTTTCTGCTAAAAACGTTTTGAAGTTCATGAGAAAATTGATTTTGAGCATAAGAGTGACGGTCATAGATACATACTGACAGACAGACCCTTTTATAAAGATACAATGACGCATCTAAAAAGTATCAAAACAAACTAACGAGCGATAACTCTGCTCCCACCAAGCGCGACGCGACAAGTAATGCATAATTTGTAGCTATTCAAGAATCGCCTGATCATTTGCTATTGATTTTCGTCGAAAAAGAGGTGGAAAAGTTTCAACTTCACTTTACCGTGTCTCGTCGCGTCGCTGTAAATATATGTAGACTTATTAAACAAAATACAGTATATGCAACCTTTGGCGTCACCCTGCGACGCTTTTGTTGGGCATAGGCATTGAGATTGGAGTGGTTGCGGATGAGCCCTATAGGAATGTTGTCTTCCTCGTCCAATTCATATCTTCTTCTCCACTACAACCCTTCAAGTTATCTCTGTTTTCCTCTCAATCGCGTTACCTCAACGTTTCTGACAGTAGTTTTAACCATAGAGTATACATAGAGTTCCGTCTCTACGATGGTTGCTATGGACTCTATTTAAAATTGGGTTATTTCGAATAGGCGTGTCGTTTCTATTTTTAGTTGTATGTAGCCATAAGCCACGCCTACACGACACGGCTAAG
>JAUYWV010117738.1:0-11986 GCA_032274565.1 Nematoplana nigrocapitula
GTTCGACAGTTAATGACTAAATTCAAGCAAAACAAGACTTTGCTCAGTCGGCATAAGGGGAATAGCGGCCGGAAGAAAAACGTATGCACATAAGAGAACTTTATAACTATTCTAAATGTCATCAGTGATAATAAAATTACGTCTTTGAAAAAGATTTCCAAAGAGACAGGTATTTCTTATGGGTCTGGGCATGCCATTGCACGCAAATATCTGCACCTTTTCCCTTATCGCCCGAGTTTGGTGCAAGGCCTTTCATATGTTGACTGCTTCATTCGTGTTGAATCGTGCTTTCGTTTCATGGAGGTGCTCACACACGATATAAGACGAGTTATTTTTCCGATTAGGCAACGTTTAAGACTGATAGGAATGTAAACACCCAAAACTGTCGTATCTGGTCCGTTAAAAGGCCGGAAAATTTTATCCAGGGAAAATTTCAGAATGCAGGGAAAGTAACTGTGTGGGCTAGTATGACGGAAGATAAGCTGTTCGGGCCCTACTTCTTTCCAGGCACAATTACTGAGGAATCGTATCGTGACATTTTGAAGTGTTTTCTCTTCCCTGAGTATCGTACTGCAAATTGGGTCGATAAACCGATATTTTATGCAAGATGGAGCTCCTGCGCACACGGCCATAGAATCCAGGGAAACACTGCGAGATGGGTTCGGCGATCTGCTTATTGATAAATTTCTCAATGTGTTTTGGTTTCCGCGATCTCCGAATCTCAATCCACTGGACTTTTTCTTTGGGGTTTTGTTCGTGATATTGTCTACAGCAGCGGGGTCTTTCAATATGTGAATGAACTTAGTGTAACGATTATTAAAGCCTTTGACGATATTCGACTGAATCACATGACTTCGACAAAGAACGCATGCCAATAATTCTGGCCACGCACTTAACAATCTATCATCACCAAGGGAGGTCAGCTTGTTCACCGTTAACTCACGTTACCTATTCTGTTTTTTAATGTTCCCCTGTGATTTTTAGACTGTCAGTTTAAATACTTATCAAATATTGTAAATAAAAAATGAATTAATTCTTCTACAGCGTTTTATTGATTTAAAAAAATGAATATGCCACATTAAACCTACTGATGTTTACTTGCTTAGTACCAAGTTTCAGACAAATTGGTTGTTTATTTACGAAATAATTGAAGTTTAGTCTCCGACCCTTTTTATTGATCACCCGGTATATACATATACTGTATGTCTAACTAGATTTATGCCATTCGCTAAATATAGATATTCACATATCGGCACTAGCTTATAAACATGCTTCGTTAACCGACGTGTTAGATATTCAGTGACTTCCTGCGGAATAGTGTGATAATTGTCGGTAATTATATTAGGTTAGTATTCGTGTAGATATAGAGTGAAACATGTTTTGCCCTGAGGATAAATTAAAAGCTGAAACCGTTTAGATAGTATTATACCGCCGGGTAATAAACAATAGTGAGGACAATTAGATTATGTAATATTCAGAGAAGATTTTCACATTAAGTCAACAGGAAAAATACTGACTAAAATAGTAAAATACTGCTTCAGATTGTAATTTATTTTCATTTTAGCACTGTGATAATATTATGCAGAAATACAAATAGAAAGTGATTAGCAAATAAAATATGTTTTATATTTAATGGATTTTGGGTGTATAATTAAGATCATTCAGAATTGTTTTTATACTTATCTGATCATTAACGTTGATTGAATGATTTTATTGATCCCAGTCTGATAAATGATGATATGCGACGACGTCGCATATCAGCATTTGAAAGACAGGCGGGGATGTTTGAATTCACGTCGTGTCTGTTTGTTTGCATCTATATAGCTATATATGTATGTTCGTTTCGATACTCCTCTGAAACTACTGGGTCGAGGTTGCTGAAAATTGCAGAAACACGCAGACACAGACGATTTGAATAAATGGCTACTTTTTATTCCAAAATCCAACGTATTTTAGCAGATCTTTTTTATTAATTACCCAGTAATGTAAGATAATGGGAAAATCAATAAAATTGAAAAGTCCCATATTTAAATTCAATGACCGATGAAAAAATTCTGCAACTGCTGTCTTTTAGATATTTTCCTCTTTCAGTAGATATGAAATTATGTGAATATATTAAACAATGACTGCGCGCGTGCAACTTTTAAATTTATCAAGACAAGTGTATGAAAAAATGTCATGGGCAATGTAAAACTGCTGAAACTAAATCATTTCGCAATAAGATTCAGTGAATGATATATAAATTCGGCAACTCCAATCCTTTAGACAATTCTTTGCTCTTTCTTGACATATAATATGGTAGGAAAATGTTAAATATTGTTTTTGTGAGTGCACAATTAGTATTTTTCTATGCGTATTTAGATAGAAAGTCAACTGCCGCTGTTTTTCATTCTATAAAGCGTATTTTTAGCCAGATAGTTTCATGCAATGTCATTTCTTGAGTTTTCTTCTAATAGAGCATGTTCCTAGCTTTCGTATGATACCAAATAGTGCCATATACGCGCAAGACCAGATTTTAAATTTAGTACGAGATTATTTTAAGAAATGCGCCATAAAATATGCAATATACACGACTTAATTTGTGACTGTGTCACATGTTGATCCCAGTCATCATTTCGTCTGATCAATATTTGTAATCATTTGAAAGATAATCATACTATTTTATGACACTTGTTGTCCAGACACACAGACCAACAGAAACATTCAAAATTATAGATCAACACAATTGAGTAGCAAATCAAATTTGGGAAAGAAAGGAACACATATCATTGTTAAAGTATAGGCCCAAACAAATTAATGTAGATGTACCGCGTGTCTCATAATTATTGATTTTTGTCTATCAATGGTTATACCTAAAGGAAGGCGTTTTAATTTTTTCAGTAAATTGTATATGAGTATATCTCATGTGGCATTTCCTAATAATATCATCCTAAATTTAAATCTGGGCTTGCGCTCTGCCACTATTTGGTATCATACGAAAATTAGGATTAACATGGCTATTTGACGGAAACTCCAGAAACTACATTTAAAAAAATAAAACATCTCCCATTAGAAATATACGATTAATATAAAATGCATTTTTTGTGGAACACACACTACATCTACAATAATTTCTTTGGGCCTACAGACTTTAACGGTGATCTGGGTCCCTTCATTTTCAGACTTTTGTTTACTACTCGAGTGTGTTGATCTATAATAGTAAAAGTTTCTGTTGGTCTGTGTGACAGAAAAAGTGTCAGAAAATAGCATTATTCCAATACTGATTAGGCGAGGTGATGACTGGGATCAGTATGTGACACTGCCACATATTAAGTTTTGTTGCAACTTGTTAGTTACTTGTTTAGGATACACAAATTTAGGATCACCATAAGACCTTTAGCATTAAATCCTCTTATATTTCCATCTCTTACAAAGCTATCCGTATATTGCATTTGTATTCAATTTATATATTACTTAGAATGCGACTTGGATATTTATAACTGGATTTCTAATTTAGAGTAGCTGTTTGCATTTTTTATCTACAGATTGAGCAAAAGTGCTGTAGCTTTAAAAAGTAAAATATTCTCCTTTGTACTGCTTGATTAACGCAAATATGAATATGAATGTACTTTAATTCTACTTTTATTTTCCAGAATGGAAATGAACAATGTAAAGGAACTATGCTATATTGTGCAACAATATTTAGAAAAATTTAAACATTTAGGAGAGGAAAATGCAGACATCAGGTGTGATTTAGTAAGTTGATATTAAATGAAATTATTCTAATAATAATCCATAGAATTCATGAACCGATTTACAACGCTTTATTATAATTATTAAAATATATTTTTTCTGTGTGGTCAACTGCATAATAGCCTGCTGTTTGTTTGTAGGCAATAGAAACGGCTCTTATTCAGTCATGGAATAAAGTGCCGAAAATTGTGGCAATCGTACGGCGAAAAGAGTATGCGTAAGTTGTTTATAACTATTGAATCTGAATGCCATCGCGTTTCACATGTGTGTAGTTAAGTTTTAAATATTTTTATAAATATGTAGTGTGAAAAGAACGGAATGACTGAGAGCCAGCACACTGTGACAGTTGAGTAGTAGGATTTTGCAAGGCCACTGCAGTGAGTCACCGATTTTCCCTTTCACCCCAACGCGTCGCAATAGGATGCTTGTGCCAAACTGAACTCTAGTGCGTTGATAGCACGGTTCCCCGCATCAGGGAAAATGACAATATGAGCTAAAATCAAGGAAAATGAAAATAGGAGTTAAAATCATGGAAAAATCAGGGAATTTCATTATTTTTCAAAAAATCAGGGTAAACTAAATGGCTTTATTTTTATTTTTTTAATATCAATTTTACACTTATCTAAAGGAAGTAAAAAATCGCTCGCTCAAACAATATTTTTAAATAAAATATATTAAATGCTGCTATACTAAGCAAACTGTTGACTGCAGCATCTGGTTCCCGCGCTGCCTATGACGCATGCCTGGAAAAGAAGCGCAAAGAAGAGGAGAAAATGGAAAGTTCTTCCAAACGACAGTAGTTGGCTAGTGAGGTAGAGGAGCTGAAAGCAAAGAAAATGAAGCTGAAATCTGATATATCTCTAATGTTAGAAGCTTCTGTCAAATACTGCTATGAAGCAGAGAAAACGGGGAAGTTCAAGGAAATGTGCTTGAAGTCAAATGCTTTTCGTGATAAGGCAGCAGTTAAAGAGAAAGAGATATTGGACATTGACATTTTATTAAAAGAAAAAGAAAAAGACATGTGAACTGTGAATTATGTGCTAATTTGTAACAACATTAATTTAACTAATGTATAGAATATTTGTTTCTGTAATTATATAGCATTATCTGTTGGTAATTTTCTTTTTTATTCCTTTGGGAAACCTAATATGTGCACTTATTTAGTATACATAAATATCATGGAATAATCAGGGAATTTGATTCTGAAAAAAGCGGGGGAACCCTGTTATAGGTTGACGAACATGAGTAATCGATTGTGCTATTTATTTTCCCATGAGACTACTTATAAGTAGTTACAAGTATTAAACTGGGTATTTAACGTCATTTTTCTTGAAGAAGCTGTTTTATTTGTTGCTCAGTGGCATACTTTGCATTTTGCAAGTTAATCAGTTTTAATCTTTGAAGCAAGCATTTGGATAAGCTGTTTCCTATCATAACAGTATGTAAGATCACAGTATATAGCTTGGGTACATTTAATTGATATACTATTGTCCAATGTATGTTATCGATCAATATAGTGAACAAGTTCATATTTGTTTGAACATCTTTCTGGTTTCTCATACTCCTACATAGAAGTATGGTAGTGATGAGATATAAACGTGTCAACACTGCTTTCTTTCTCTAACCCTATAATAATGTCTGACAAAATCAGTAGTTCACAATGGTTTGAAGTCTACAGCTGTTATGTATGACTCGCTATTCTTCCTCTTCCTATGGTAGCGAACAGTGATACGCGCAATGGGATAATTCTCGATAGTGGTTGCTTGTGTATCTATGGCGCTCACAAACTCCTTCGCCGTGTAGACAATTGATTAGTACAATCATACTTATAAAGTAAGACTTATAAAATAAATAAGTTTGAACGGCAGAAATGGTCTCACGATACCCGGGGAATCTAATTACATTTCTAATTAGTAGTAATGTAATTTGATTGATCTGTCTAATAGAAACATCTTTATATACTTTCTACTACTTTAAGTAGTCTTGTGAAATGTTAGATATTTGTAGTTGACAGATCCGCCCATCCTAAGGAAAGCGCCCTGTAAAAAAACTGGGTCCACCAGGCATGCTCTGTTTTACGGGAGCCTCTTGGTATGACGGCCTTTGCTGCCCCGAGGATCGCCTCAAACAGCTGTTTGTTGACTTCAGTAGGAGAAAGGAGGGGAGGATCATTCCACTCCTGGAGGAGAGAGTCGAGCACTGAGCAAACCTTGCTCCAGTTCGCCCTCCGCCCTACGTGGGGGAGGCGCGGGCCTGCGACCTTCGAAGTCGATAGTAATGGGGAGGTGGTCCGACCCAATGTGGTCGTCTAGCGCCCAAGCCATCAGAGGCTCCCAGGAGGAGTGGATGAAGGTGACATCAGGTGCCGTCCCGCTCCCCCGGTGACTGATCCTGGTGTTTGACCCGTCGTTTAAGGTCAGGACATCGTTGGTCATAGCCCCTTCATACAGCCGCCGGCCTGTCTCGTCCTCGTTGTCATTACTATCCCACGACCCATGGTGGGCATTAAAATCCCCCTAGGACGACGGTGTCTTGGTCATCGGAGAGGAAATCAGGGTTGAAGCCCTGTTCTCGCCAGTCACCCGGTCGGACGGGGGGGGGGGCGGAGACGTGCCGCGGGAGACGGGTATCATGGATCCGAATTAAGGTGGGCAGTCACCCGGTCGTTGGGGGCCCTAGGGGGGCACGATCGATTCGAACTTCTTCCGGTTCCTGCCAGTAGTCGAGGCCCATTACTGGCCCATTGTCCGGAAAGGATGGTCTCCCTTCCGGTTCTCCGGATGTAGGACTCCAGACGCTTGTCATTGGGGACCTCCTTGCCGTCCGCTGGAGTCTTCCGCGTAGGGGGTACCACCTGGGGCAGCTCCCAAGGTAATGCTCAATCGTCTCGGGTTCCCCTCTACACTCCATGCAAGTTGGTGACGTCTCTCTCCCGATCCGGTGTCGGTACGCTCTCACAAGCGCAGAATGGCCACTGCGAAGTTGGTTAATTGCCTGTGCGGGTAGCTTGTCCGCGGCCTCGTTGCCTGGAATACCGCTGTGTGGCGGCACCCATTGAAAACGTATGTTCTTGCCGCGCATTGCCAGCAGCCTCCATGTCAGACAACAAGAAAAAGAAACGCCGTTTTCCCTGCCTCTACCATCACTGTTTTCTTTTGTGTTCATTGTTTCACTCGTTTTCTGATTTTCAGTACATTATTTATATGTTCAATTATATTTCACTATACCGGTATATTACAAATATTAGAAATTCATACTGTGAACGCCGTAGTTGCTATTATTATCTATCTGAAAAGGGCATGATAGCGAAATGCGAATTTGGATGAATGTTACAAACAGAAATGGCTCATTTGACAAGATATCCACCAGCAGACCAGTTTCGGGGTTATTGCCCGTCGTCAGTACTGGGTAGGATTCGAGCGCCGTACCCCAGTGATCAGTAGTTGAAGTGCTGAACCACTAGGCCACGAGATCGCTTGTCGAACATGCTGGTTGTGCTCGATATGATAACTTATTGACTTACAGGTGTAAGCAAGTGTGGATAGCCCTGAAGCTGCAGGCTTTGAGTCCACAAATATGCCCGCCGTGAGTTACTTATCTGTTCTGAGCTGGACCGGAATTTGTGATCTATTTTCTGTTAGCCAATAATAAAAAATCTCGGAAATTGATCTGGAAATGCTTCTTAATTAATTTAGATGTTCATTGGTTGTTAACGACTTCAAGCAATTTCCAAGATTTTGAGTATAGGTTGAAAATTTGCTGTCGAAAAGTAAACAGATGATTATAACTCATAGCGGATGGTTCTCTAACTCGCAATCTTCTACTCGATCAGGAGACACACGCCTTATTTATTATGTCATGTGACTCGCGAAAAAACGAAATCCAATCTCAAACATCAAACTAAAATCCACTTCGAACACTAGCGTGACATAAACAGAGACAAATTGTAAAAGAATTAGATTTATGTTTAGAATTACGCAGTGACAACAAATTCGTTTTAAAACCAGATAGATTTTTTGCGAATCATTGATGATTCTCTCATCGAATTACCGGAAAGATGAATTTTGATTAGTAGATTCTTATATATCAAATGACGGCTTAAATATGCGGCCCGAAGGGCAGTGTATAAGAAATTTATTCTTATGGATCAATATTAAGAATCAAGAGTATATGCAATTCATTTAGCTGGCTGTTGCATTGCCTACTAAGCAGCTTCTTTTAAAATGTCCCAGACAAAGTTTAATAACATCCCTAATGGAGAAATTTCAGGAATTAATAACTAAGAGCTGGAATTTTGCACAAAAGAGAGTAATGAAAGGTATCTTGTAGAACTGGATCCGACGTTTTTCGATGCTCTAGACATTCCTAGTGACGATGACGTTAATGTAGTGAACGATGTAACTATTCGTGAAATGGACCAACTAGAAGAAGTACTGCAAACTCGAGCGACGGCGTGGAACACCTCGAATGAAATGATAACTTTTTATCGGAAAAGAAATTATCTATTGAAATCGAGACTGTACCTGTTACTGTCTGGTCAATTATTTAAGATTCTATTATTTTAGTTTAGGAAGGAAAGATGGTGGTGATTACGTCCCATTACTCTTCTAGGGAAGAGAGCTGAAAATCAATCGCTACGTGACAAGTCCTTCAGTTAATCGAAATATCAACATCATCAACGACAAAGAATTCATACGAGCCAATAAAATGTTAAAATGCATGGTGAGCAAAAGCACACAAAATCTGGTAAGAAGACTGAAAAATTCCCGTATATCGAACCAGACGATTTACAGAAAATTTCAAATTATATTGACATTAAGGGCCGTCTAATTCCAATTTTGCATATTTATTAAAAAGCATCAATTGATCCATTTGGAGTTTTAAACTGTTAAATGACGGAAAATTAATCGATACTTCATAAGAATTTGTTTTTCTGCTAAGCTTATAGCTGAGTTCGTTTCTCTATTGGCCTAATATCGAAATTTGACAGTCCGTTTTCGAGATCTCTTTCCGAAATGTAAATCAATGCATTTGGCTAGAACTGCAACACAGTGCACACCAAGGAATTGGATTAATTATCGGTGGGGAGAACTAGCGGAGGGTTCGACAAGTAACAATGCTTCGCCGTCTGGAAGCGTAAATGAAATTTGCAAGACAGACAGACAGACAGAAAGTGGAGCGATCATCACCCCAGGTACACAACATAGGATACATACCCATATGACTTTTACTAAACTTACTTTGTTAATTGGCAAATTTTGTTAGTTGTTTAGCAACATAACTATTTAAAAAACATTCATCAGTATTTTACTTTGTTAAAGGTGTTACACAATTGTTTTGGTAATCAACACGGGGGTTTATTTACAGTGTAAGCATTGTGCAATAGTATCAAACGAGATAAATGAATCAACTAAAAATTAACCGTCGCTGTCATTGACCGCTTTACTTAGCAAGAACGAACGCGCATTCACTAATGTATAGATAGGATGAAACTATGGCGCGAGTTTCAGTTCAGATTTGGAGGTAGCGGTTTGGGAAAAAGTTAGTGCCTTATAGAAGAGCATCAACAGTTTACTTTCGGGCAATGGATTTCCTAATGCATAATAGATTGCTGTTTATTTGTTAATTTTCAGAAAAATGTTTGTTGATGTGATTTTCCCATTTTAGATCATCAGTTATATAATAATCAGACCTAGATATTTCGTTTTATTTTGCTTCGATAAGAAACTATCTCCCACACAAAACAAATTTGTATCGTTTGCGAATAAAATATGTTCGTCTCATCTAGATTATTTTCTATCATTGTAGAGTACCCAAGCAACGCTGTATGTGAATCAGTTCTATAAAGTCGCTTTCATTCACAAAGTAGTGCTGTGATGTGATCTATGTCTTTTTCCTACATTGAAAGAGGGTTGTTGTTTTGACAGAATGACATAAAGAAATTAAATGAAATAAATTATTCACTTCCCCTCGTACGAACCCTCTCTTTCAACCCGGATAGGCCAGTAGCTCTCTGAGGCACTCAATCTGTGCGTAATCTGGCTTTATAACGACAAGTAAAATGGAGCACTATATCTGCCAGGCAGGCAGGAGAGTACTAGTACGCTGCTAGAATAAATAACGTTCTTAAAGTATATAGTCCTGTCGGTGTGTCGGGTTTCTTTTAATGGCCCAGTATTTGGACAAACTGTCATTCAGCACGATGTTGTTTGGTTTTGAATGTACGTCATGACCCATGTGCAGTTTGCGAATATTTCGGTGAACCGACTACGTGCTACCTATTATATTGACATGCATGGTGCATAATTTAATAAATTTAAATGTAGAACCAAAACAAAATTCTGACCCGTATTAAGCCTAACCCTGATATTGTGGGAATTATGTAAGCTGTCCCTTCGAAGCCCTTGTGGAATCAGAGAGAAATGTGCGGGATCCAGGGGTCCAGCCCCCCCCCCCTGATTAATGTTGTAGGGCTTTATATTTAAATTCGGAGCGGATATATAAAAAAGCGGATCTCGAAATCGGGAAATGATACAATGAATATAACATTAGAAAAAAGAAAACAGGAGTAGTAGGAGTTTGGCTCTATCTAACTCACCTAAATATAGATTTTCATGACGTCACTTCGGAATTCCCCTAGCAACGAAAGTAGGTCAAGGTCATTTTCATAATTCCCTAAGTAAATACCTAGCAACGAAAGTAGGTCATCCAATCAGAGCGTAGTATGTCATAAAATAGGTCAAGGTCATTTTGAAATTATGTCAAGATCAAATTCAAATTTTCAAAATTCAAAAATCGATATTTCCAAAATTTTTAAATTACAAGTTTTTATATCGCTAAATCATATCATCCGACATATCGTTCGAAAGGTATTGACGAGACAAATCGATTGGTACCATCAGAACTGAAATCCGATCAGTGCTTATTGACTTTTCCATCGATTTCTATTCACAAACTGTAGTTCGAAGTTTATTCAGTGTTAACGTGCAGTTTAATAAAAATGCCGTACAGTAAAAGACGGTTTCTTTAAGGAGACTCGGGCAGGGTGGGGATTCTCGGGTACGAAGTTTAGTCAGTGTTAACGTGCAGTTTAATTAAAGTGTCGTACAGTTTAATTGAAGTGCCGTAAAGAAAATGACGGTTTCTTTAAGGATCGGGCAGGGTGGGGGATACTCAGGCAGAGTGGAGAAGACTCGGGCAGGGTGGAGAAGACCGTGGCAGGTTGGGGGATACTCGGACAGAGTGGCGGAGACTCGGGCAGTGTGGACGTAACCTCGGACAGAGTGGAGAAGACTCTAGCAGCGTGGACGAAAACTCTGGCAGAGTGGAGAAGACTCGGGCAGGATGGGGATACTCGGGCAGAGTGACGGAGACTTGGGCAGAGTGGAGAAGACCGTGGCAGGTTGGGGGATACTCGGACAGAGTGGCGGAGACTCAGGAAGCGTGGACAAATACTCGGGCAGTGGACTCGGGCAGAGTGGAGAATACTCGGGCCGGGTGGGGCACACACGGGAAGAGTAACGGAGACTCGGACAGAGTGGAGAAGACTCGGGCAGAGTGGACGAAAACTCGGGCAGAGTGGAGAAGACTCGGGCAGGGTGGAGGATACTCGGGCAGCGGACTCGGGCAAAAGCGGGCTCAGGCAGAGTGCAGAATACTCGGAGAAGACTCGGACAGGGTGGGGGATACTCGGGTAGAGTGGAGGACACTCGGGCATCGATTGGTTTCGCCAGATACGAAATTCGTTCAGCAATTATCAATTATATCGATCAATTTCAATTAAAAAGATTAATTAAAATATTTTGTATTACTGCTACGAACTCGAAAGTAGTATCGATGGGGTAGGTAATGAAGAAACGAATCGTCAAATACGCAGATTTTATAGATCGATTTCTATTTAGAAAATTAATTAAAATACTTTATACTACTGCTGCGCACTCGAAAGTAGTATCTATGGATAGGTAATGACGAAACGAATCGTATGGTTTCGTCAGATATGAAATTCGTTCAGTGATTATCGATTTTATCGATCGATTTCTATTAAAAAAAATAATTAAAATTCTTTATACTACTGATATGAACTTGGGAGTAGTATAGATGGATAGGTAATGTCGAGACAAATCGAACACCGTTGGTTTCATTCCATTTGGTTGTGTGGATACAAAGTTATAGCCGTTTTTAAGTTCGCCGAGGGAGGGCGAAAAGTTGGCTGTTTCAAATTCGCCGACGGGGGGGGGAAGGGCGAATTCAAAAT
>JAUYWV010117749.1:0-11984 GCA_032274565.1 Nematoplana nigrocapitula
AGAATTTGTATAACAGTCGGCAAAGTAGAGCACAAGGAGCTCTTTGTATAACAGTCGGCAAAGTAGAGCACAAGGAGTTCTTTGTATAACAGTCGGCAAAGTAGAGCACAAGGAGGTCCGTCTTCTCTCGTAGCCAAGCGGTAACTGATCTCTCTCTCGTCCCTTGCCTGCTTATATGGGCGTGGGGGTGGGTGACTCATCACGATACGTGTTCCAGAGCGTCATGGGGGTGGGGGTGGTGGTGGCTTCGTCACGCATGACTAGTGCGGTAGAGCGTAGCTATAGTATACTACTGTCCTCCAAATGAACGGCCTCAGCGCCACTGCGGCTTCTGTCACAACGTACAGGATGATCCTCCTCAATCCCATTAGACGGTGGGTTCCGAACCCAGAGCGGCGAGTGCCCATTGAGATCAATAAAGGGATTCCTAGAAACCACCAAACCAGAGGAATCGCAGCGGGTAGCCTGGTCACCCAGCCCACGTACCCTCCTCGTGGGGCATACACATTCACCAATGTATATTTCTGCCCCAAGTATCCAACTGTATCTACAGCCAGAAACTCAAGCCTCCCCCTCCCTGCCCTCCGGATTGCTGCCACTCGGCGGAAGGGGATGTCGACCTTTGCAGAGGTCAGCAGTCGACTACCCTTTACCCTTGCCCCGTAGGACCAATAGGTCGGTCCCTCCGCTCACCAAGGAAGTCTTGTTATTGGATCCCTGGCTCCCAATTTGGATTCCTGGATCAAGTAAATGACCCGGAAAAGCCGAGTAAGCTCAGCCAACCGGTCCGGATACTATCGGCATTCCTTTGAAGAACATGCAGCGAGTTCCTCATTGCGAGGCTCACCTCTGTCGGCCACCGGTTGTCCAGTGAAGGTATAGTACCATAAGTTTGGGAGTTCCTGCCACTGACCACTTTGAGCCCATCTCGAAGAATAATCACTGGTTTGTCCTGAGCAACCAAAATGATGCCCAAGATCGCAGGGTCCGCAGGGCCGAAGTGCGCAAAAATTAGTACAATCAGTTGTATCGGCTTAATTTAATTTATAATTTTCTCAATAAATGACAGATTAAAGTTTGTACCTATGGTCACAATTGGTGATTTATCTGTTTTCTTACTCCCTTGCCCTGCTCTGGTTTTACAGAAATTTGCCTTACCTCGAATATGAAATCTGCTGCAGTACCCGACTACAAGTCGAATCAAGTGAAATTTTGGATGGACAGGAATCACAAAATATGCATCTGTGTAAGCATATATGCTTAATCAATTTGAGCAATTTGCAGTTAAAGAAGACTTTACGTTGCAGTGAAAGAATCACTGACCAATCATTGCTTTCCCCATTACCTATTTTCTTATTGTTTAACACACGGATTTAGGACTTTTCCTTTTGTTGAAAATAATACTATAAGTCGTAATTCAATTATTACATGGCTGGGTAGTGGGTATGCGCCTGTTTCAGTTCGTGTAATCCCTATTTATTTCTAACGCATAACTTCAGAGCTAAAACCACTTATAATAAGTTATAATACGTAATACCGTGTTGCCTGGTTAAGTGAAATGGTGGAGTGAATTTGTTTTAATTTTAATCCTAGCAATTTTGCCCCCTATAAATTTGCTTACCCCTCTACAATTGAAGTCTGGCTACGGTCCTGTGTGTTACAGTATTCTGGTTCCAGTGATAGGTACATTTAATTTACCCTGTTGATTTTGGCTTGTTTTATAGACAGACGACAAGGGAACTTTCGCCTGCAATCTCAGCGAAGAACTCGCAATCGCCGGCTCAACCTTCTCACTCAGCAAAGAAGATTTGTATCAGCTGACTCTGAAGACTATCGATTATGCTTTTTGCGAAGAGCCAATCAAAGTTCAGCTTCGCCAGACGCTCACCGATTGGTGGAAATCGATTTGTTCTGGTTCGAGGGAAAGCCTTTCTCCTCTGCAGCGCCAGGTTGCGCTGGTGTTTTCCCAGCAATGATCTGAGGTGGACTGCAGTCAAGACAGCCGAGAAGTCGTGGTTTTGAACATTAACATTGGTGCGTAACATGACAGAAAGAAACATTTGGAATCTCATGAAGTTTGGGTTTGAAAATATTTTATACTGTACCTTTAATAATTACTCTACTTTGAAATGGAGAAATCTTCGTTTAACTAAAAATCCCGATGAAACCATATTTTTTCACTTTGTTTCTTGATCAAATGTTGCTTTTCCTTTCAAATTTTATCTTATAACATGTACAGTAGGCCTACATACATTTTATTTTTAGGAACTCTGTATAACTGAGAATTAGGTTGAAATAAAACTTCCCAATCTGGGAAAATATTCGCAGACGCGGCAGACCTGCCATATCTCCCGGTTTTTCTGGAGACCCGAACTTTTCAGTGATATGTAATAATTGTGATTAAATGTAATTCGATTGAATTTTTTGTGAAAAATTTTGGTAAACTTCAAAGCTGTTTATACTGTTTGTTTTAGTATGCTAAAATTTAAAGGTCACATGTTTATGTCCGGGCGCTGAATTGTTCATTCGAAAAGATTTACTCGCAGAATTAAGGATTTTCAAGGTTTCAGTTTTCTTTTTCTCCTAATATTTTTCTAAATTTGTGTAACTTAGCTACGGTATGGTATGTGGGTTCTCTGGAATTAAAGGCCCAAAAACAAAATTATGAGTGCAAATACTTCGACAAATATTCTGTAAAGTATCCTGACATTGGGTCAAATAGGTAAATTGATCGCTATGCTTTCTGCCGAGTTTGAACCACATATTTTCTTGTCGTTCGTAGTGATCTAGGTGACGTCAGGTAAGTTTTATTTATTTTTGAGATGATATATTGAAAAATTGTATTACATTTATCTGGTAGAATTATTTCATATATTATGATATTCCTTGGACTTTGTTGAATTATGTATGAAGTTTGTGGTGAAAAATAAAGTTATATTGTAGTATATGGTAAATGCTCCCTTTTCTTCTAATTCATGAAGATTGAGGTTGGGAGTACTTAGCATTATGGGGGGATAAAGGTCATTAAAAGTCTCCAGCAGGTTTGAAGCACTTGAAACTAGAAGATTTCAGTCCTTTCATAATTAGCGCCATATAATATAATAGCCACATACCATATAACTAAATTGTTACTACATGTTCGGTCAATTTCTCTACTTTCACCGTCGACGTAAGATAACAACAACTGTTGTTTGTATTTAAAACTCGTTCTGGTTTACCGATTTTTAGGAAATAAATTATACAGAGAAATAGTCAAAACGCCTTTTTCAGCCTACAAAATTTCCGCTGTAATTTTTACAACTGAAAATCGTTGCTTCTGATTGGCCGAAAGGACATTCAATCAAATTGCATATACAAGATCCTCTGTCACAATATGGACGTGTCGACTCTACAGTATACCTTTACAAGCTCAAGCAGTTTCAAATTCAGAATTGACGAAGTCATATTCGAAAGACTGTCGATTACTGAAAATATATGATAATGCAAAAGTACGCCTCTCTGTGATATGTTCTAAGGCAATAGACGTTGCAGTAGAAGTGTCTGTTTTGCCTTAACGGTTTCTACGTCGGTCTGTGGCTCATTCTAACGACGACGACCAAGTGCGTCCATTGTTACTTCTATTCATTTGGTAAGATGTGCAGTTCCTTGGATCATGTGTCCAAGCAATGTCTTCTTGCGTTGATTCAACTTGTCGTTTATATTTTTCTTGTCAACTACTCTATCTGTGGTTTGCCTCATTCTTGGTCATTTTAGTGTCTCCAAATTATTTTCAATATTTTTCTCTATATATCTACATTTAAAATATTTCTTCTATCTTACCCACATATTTTGCCTTAAGTGTCCAAGATACTGATTCATACAGTATATACACAGTAGAGTGTTCCACAACACGCTCTCTTCTATATTCTTCTTTGGGCCTAATATGCTGTGACTATTTTTCAATAGTTTTCTTTTTATGTGAATATCTCCTTTGCCAATGCTATATTTGTGACTCGGTTGTCCACCTTCCATCTGCAGTTATATTGCTATGAGTATACCAGGTATACTTGGATGTATTCACTTGGTCTAAATGTAACTTAGTAAGATTATCGATCTCAGTTTTTAATTTTGCTCTAACTTTGCTTTTAAAAAGGGAGACGAAGATTACTTTTCTTTTCACTATTTTCTCTGATCTCCTCCCTACGAACTCCACAATCTGATGAAAATTGATTATCAACCAGATTTCATTGGGTTGTCCAGAATAAAACAAGGGTAACCTAAACAACGGAACTTTTTATTATGATATTTAATATCTGCAATCATTTACTTCCAATTGGAGCATACTCCACAAACTCACATAAGAAGTAATTTTAAAACTTATGGATTTAAACTTACATTTCAAATGTGAGTCCAAATGAAGAGATCAATAGCAGTAGGTTTGTGCGATAAACAGAAATAATAAAGGTACAATTGGAGCGTCTACAGTAATATTAATATCAAAAGATTCGCTATTTAGCTTACACATGTTTTATTTGGAACAGCCCAATGAAACCTGGTTGACAATCAATTTTCTTCTGACCGTCGAGTTGGTAAAAAGGAGAGAAGAAATATTCGGATGGAAATTCCTTTTGGTTCTTCTTTATTATGCCAAAACTAACGCCAAATTAAAATCGGAAGTCAACACTCTATTCCTTGCCGACAGCAACAATCGGCAATAGGGTGGCTGTACGATGTAGCTAAGGCGAGGTTGAAGAAAAACGGGAGGAGCAAATAAAGAAATGGTCCACAAGAGAAGCAAGAAAACCTATGGTAAGGGAGGTGTGAAGGAGGAGAAAGAAGTAGGGCTGAGCTCAGCAAAGAGGAAGGAATTAGTCTCAGGAGGTTCAGAATGGGCCATTCGATGGAATTGAAAAACTAGAGAAAGAGAATCGGAGTGTCAGAAGATGGGAGATGCTGAAGGTTGCGAGGAGGACGAAGAGACGACGAAGCATGTGCCTTTGGAGTTTTTGTTCCTGGAGAGACGGAGGAGAGAGCACGGAAACATGAAGATGTCTGACATGTGCGAAAAGCCGATGAAAGTGTGGGGTATGTGGAAGGAATTCAAGAAGAAGGAGATCTCAGAATATCTGCATACTGCATTTCAGAACCCACTGCGAAAGGCAACAACAAAGATGTATCTACCGGCACGGCCTCTCAGAAGAATCTGTGTCGGTGGAGTCGTATCTGAGGGAGCTCCGGCTCCTCTGACGAGACCCGCTGTACAACAACAACGTCTCCAACCTCCCGCAGTGTGTTGTGGACCCTCGAAGGACTATGGAATTCGAGGAACGAAGGAGACACTACCTATTTGGGCCGAGGAGAAGAGAGGATTGGCCGCGCGGTTTTTTAGGTAGCTGGGGGTGCGACCCGGACGCGTACCTCCAGCTACGTTTGATGAGATCCGGGGATGTGGAAGAAAATCCAGGACCCATATGTGGGGTGTGTGTAGCAAAGCAGCGAGTGGTAGAGGGCCGAAGTGTGTGAAGTGCAGCAAATGGACACACCTGGAATGTAGTGGGATGAAGAGGGACAAATTCTACAAGAGAGAGAAAGAAGAGGACGTGAATAGTATGTGCTGTAGAGGGGAAGGAGAATGACAAGAAAGAAGATAAGACGATAGAACATGAAGCTGGAGTGTGGAGGGAGTGCATAAAGTGTGAGAAGGTGATCAGGGAAGGACAGGAGGGTCATAACGATCTGAAGATTTGTCACCTTGCAACTGATAGGGATGGTTGTAAAAAAACTCTTAAAAATTGTGTGCAACTAATATGGTCTAACCGACTACGCATACGGAGAAATTGATTGAACCTTTCTGCATCATTGTTGTGTTTGGCTTCTGTACTCCATATTATGTCCGCCCAGAACTGTCTTGCTTCATAGATACACCTTCGTTATTACTAAACCGTCTATTTCTTTGCCGGTACTTCTTGATTTTTCATTATTTCTTGTAGTCTTCACGTTCCTGACCTTATAATCCTTTGTATCAGTTCTTCCTTCACAATTTGCAATCCTTGTATACTTTCTTTCAACGCACCTAGACCATTTAGATCCTATATAATTGCATTTCATACAAAAAAACAGTCATCTGCTGTTTAGCTTGCCCATTAAGTTTACGTTCCACAATACTTTAATTTTATATTTTGCTTTTTATTCTAAGCACCATTGCGGCTTCTACACCATATCAGATCATTAGTCTCAGCATGCCCATTAGATGTTTCAACTTTCCCTGTAGCATACGTAGCTTTCCTTTCTCAAAACCTCTCACTGATATATGGCAGTCTTTCTTCCTCATTACCTCTTGCAATCAGGTTTTTCTGTTCACCAATTACTTCCACGTCTACAGAGAAATAACCATTTCTATCAACATCACTTCTATATGATTCAACTTGAGCCGCCTGATGTCTTCGACTCTACACTGATGCTAATCGCCCCTGCTCTATCTGTCCATACGATACATTATCGGTTGTTCGTTCTATCCCTTTAAAATCAAGATTAGATAATCACTGCTTCTCCGTAATTGATTTGCCTACCATGCATTCTTTCTGAGGAATTGTTTTGTGAAGAATTAAAAGTAAATAAATGGAACCTCCAGGCGACGTCTTCATTGAACGCGCGCCCAAGGAGAATGAGAGAAACGCTAATTTCGAAATGGTTTGTTTGAGTGTGAAATTCGAGTTCACATTTGTAAACACAAACGCGTACCGATTGCAATTTTTTAATTCACTGATTGGTAAATATTTATTTATTCTTACATACGAAAGTGAAATATATTAAATCAATCTTCTTAAGATACATTACATAGACACAAGAGTAAAATGTACATCTCCTTACCATATAGAGTAAACGTACCTTTTTCAGACAACACATCCGAGTGGATAAAGAGGAATATTTAATCAGAATTTATTACAGCAATCCAGATGCGTCGGAAATTGTTTCAAATGAAGATAAATAGAGTTCACTTTAATAATGTCTACGTACATACAAGACAATCTAAAAAAAGGCGGGCATGCTCTCACAAAATCGAACTTTGCCAAAGTTTGAAGGACGAACTGTTTCGTGCTCAGTATATTTATCGTGCATGCACAAACAATGATAAAAACTTGGCTATATGGTTCCACGTGTCCACGAAACGTTTACATGCGGTAGGAGGTTCAACTCCCAGTTTAGACAAACTATATATACTTCATACTACTCATTATCAAGGTTTTCGGGGCTCTCAAAGTCAAAGCTGGTGTTTCAAATAAACACTAACAGCATTATACAGTATAACCGATAATAATACAGCAGACAACATCAAAAAGTAAAACAAGTGTTTATATCCACGATCAAACGCAAAGCCGAGATGTGTTTCTCTTTGACTATATTTCAAAACAGTCTTCCAATAGAGTTATTGGCAGCACCTACTCCAATGCCGTCTAGGGACACTTGTGCATCATTTCGGTAATATCCACCGAGGTCAATTCTTCTGCCGCGATAAAGAAACATGCCACACTTCCGTTAAAATATGCTCCGGCTCGTGTATCAGGATAACCGCCGACAAAAAAGAGCTCACCTGAAGTATGTTCAACTAACGCACCTGAGTACGGACTACTCACCACTTCATTCCCATTAAGAAAAATCTTGCCTTGTTTATTGTGACCATTGTATGTGAGCACAACATGTTGCCACTGTCCTGGGGTTATTATTAAGTCAGTTTTAAAGTTAGCTCTTTCATACAATTCTTTATTATGCAGAACATAGTGCAATTGTCGGGAGTATTGATCTGGCCAAACCACAAATGGGTATAGTAGTAGTTTTGGATTTGCACATCATCACGAAATTCGAACATCAGGGCAGTCCCAATTGTTTCCGGTTTGATCCACGCTCCTATGGTGAATCCACGAGTATCAAGATCTAGACTGCGCATGTTCGATAGTCTCACATAGGATCCAGGTACTCTTCTGAGAATTGCGCTGAATAACGGACTTCCATGTCGCTGATCACTCCAATTGACATTAACGACGGTTCCATCGTATCTTGGACCGCCCTTACCAAAGTTTTTCGATCTACCACGGCTGTCCAGAGTCATAAACACCATCGGTTGGAATTGGGCTGTAAGAGGAGACCGGCTACCAACCATGGAATGTGGATCGGACTGGAGAAGAAAGTCCAGTTTTCTGATATTGGATAGAAAGCAATTATTGGATGTCGTTGACGACTTGAAACTGAAGATCTCAAACTTCATCGCAATACAGTAAGCTCCACAAAGGGAGTGCGTGTCAGAATTAACCACAATATCAACGAACTCCATTGGTAGAACTTTGTTTGGAGCGAAGTAGATTTGTGCTTGTTGGCAGTCTGATCTAACAAAGCAAAAATTGTAGGCGCAAAGCAGCAGTACCACAGAGGTCAGCATGGTGAGAACACTGTTCTAAACATCGATCGATTTGACTACTTGATTCCCATTTTATTTCATACAATCCTTTAGTGGAATTCATCGATGCGTTCATAACATTCTGTGATGTTCGTTGGTCAATACAGTTTAGGATATTGTAGCCCCTTGACAACAATTGTTTATCTAAGTGTGTAATTTATTTCTCCTCTTTCTACGGAACAATTGTCAACAAGTATATAATTGTACAGTTCTCTAGAGCAACTGTGTTTCTATAACGATGTATTCATGCTTGTTAATCTATTGTTTTTTGTGCAAAATAGTTCTTTTAAAAACATTGTCACTCGTCACTACAGTTGTCCTACCAATCCTGCAACAGTGGTGCAATTTGACCAGACATGAAAGAGAAAAGGTGAGTTGAAGAATTTCTGAAAAACCTGCTTTTGAGGTGCATGAATTTTAAATACATTGTATGCCTATGAAAGCTATGATTCATTTCGAGTAAAGAAGAACAAACATCTGGTGAAAAGATTTTCACATACACAAAAATACATCTCATGCAAAGCTTTAAAAAGACTCCAATTGGATGAAAACACCGTAAAATATTGTATGTAAATTTATATCACTATTATTACAATCATTGATGAATCTTTATTATAAAAACGAAATGCTTTTGCAGTTAGAGTTTACAATTATCTTTTCATTTCGTTTGATGTGTAAATCTGGTCGATTTTATCGTGAAAACAAATTCCAAAGAGGTCTGTCTGCATTTAACCTCTAGAGTACGTCCTGGTGCAGCGTATTGCGTGTCTGTTTATATAGAATATGTTGTTACATTCTATATAAGTTTGTTTAAATGAGACTTGATGACTTTCGGTTTCTACCGCCATGCAATACATACGATAACGTGACTACTGCATACTTGATTCATTTCTAAATCAGTAATACAACAAGTGTATTTGCAATAAAAGCTAGAACTGATGGCAAGAGTTGCTAAGCTTAAATTGCAGAACTTTAGGAATGTTGCAAAAGGTAGGTGCTGGCGACCTCGCTCTCACAGTGATGGGAGGCTCGATTGAAGGGGTGAGACATATCGAGGGGGTCCCAGAAAATCACCCTACAGTAGTCATAACGTATACCACGTCCCTTGAAAAAAGACGAAGGGGTTGATCAAGGAAACATTCACGCCCATGCGTCTCCACTTCATTAACTTCTAGTCACACACCGCAACGTCCTGTCCTGGACGACTATATATCTATTCAACTCCCGATAGTTCATGACTGGTCTAACTTTATCCTTTTCTGACTGATGGACAGCCATCAACGGAATATCCCTGTACTTTCATCGTGCTTTTGGGGGTCGTATTCTTCCAGTCACCCATTTTCAATCCAATTACAAATCTCACTTTTGTAATCTGCTCTCGAGTCGAAATTAGCCTGATATATTCGCCACAATGATCTTCGCCCAATACAACGAGACAGTCCACGTCTCAGTTTCGACATCTGCAGTAAAACTCTGGCACAAGACCGCATAGGATGGATTTGTCACTGTCTGTCGACAAACCTCGCTGCAGGACGACATAGAAGTAAGCATGAGTAAGTAGTATCCTATAAATCGCATAGAATTGGATTGGTTAATTGTGATTTAGATAGAACATATGAAATATTTGCCTCTTGGACAATATCTATATGATTAAGCAAGCTCCGTGATTCCTGGGTCGGTCGGTCGCGTAACGTGAGAACACGTCCTTTGTTTGGTTAGTTTGCTGACAGAGAGAGACAGCGCGAGCCAGTGACACTTGATTCACTCTCTCACTCACACATAGTCTGACTGTATTAAAGCTGCACAGTCGGCCAAACTGATGTATTGATTTTCTCACTCTGGTGCAATATATCTCGCGTTGAACACAAGAAAGACTACGCGCTGCGCTATAGGCGGGCGCACAGAGTGATACAGTTAACAGTTGAGCACATAATTCCTTGCTTTATGCTTTTATTAGCGGTGTATCTGAAAGTTGTAATGCTGGTGTTTAACACTAGAGTTAAAAGAAAGCAAATAAGTGCTTATTTCATAAGGTTTTATATAATAATTTGGAAATCACAGGTTATAAACACAAACATTTTTCATTTAAAAGTATTGACTTTACATTTAAATATTATGTCTTATGATTTGATAATTAAGTTAGTATGAATTTATTAAAAAATAATTTATATACGGTTAATTTACATATAGCAACCGCCATAGAGACAACAATCTGTGTATCCCTACTCTCTGTGGGTGGGTGGTTCGTCTTACGCGCTAGCTGCGCTGACTATTTTCTACTTACTGTACTTCATGATTATATACATATTATCAGTTAGATTTGTTTCTAATTCCAATTTACAAATACTCACAAATGCGCTGAAACGTTAGGAATAGAAACGACGCTAACCAACGGACTAAAAACGAAGGAACACCTAAAGTAGCAATTTTCTCATTAAAGTACTAATATCAATACGATGAAATCCTTTCGAAAAGTTCAATAAGAGAACTCTTGCGGAATTACCTTTGTCAGTGGCTTCGTATAGCTGGAACGAACCCCATGCTCGGGTCGCAGACCGTCCCTTGGTATACCTCCAAACTGCGAAATATATCAGTTCAGTTGGTATTGCTAATGGCTTCTGACAAGCTCCAGATTACAGTATATAACCACTGCTTCTCCGTAATTTGATTTGCCTACTATGCATTTTTTCCTGAGGCATTGTGTTGTTAAGAATTGAACCTTCCAGGCGACGTCTTCCTGGAACAAGCGCCCAAAGAAAATGAGAGAGGCGCCAACTGGGAAATTGTTTGTTTGAGGGCGGAATTCGAGTTCTGCGTGTACTGATTGCAATATTTCAATTCAATGATTGGTAAATATTGATATATTCTTACATATAGGAAATGTGATAAGTATGACAAAAACTTATTATCTGTCTACTTACAAAGACACATAGACACAAGTGTGAAATGGACATCTTCTTTTACCATATAGAGTAAACTATTTTCAGACAACACATCCGAGTGGCAAAGGAGGAATATTTTCAATCACAATTCATAACAGCAATCGAGATGCGTCGGAAATTGTTCCAAATGAAAATAAAAAGAGTTCATTTTAATAATGTCTACGTACATACAAAGCAATCTAAGAAAAAGTGACTATATGCTCTAAAAAAATCAAACGTTTCCAACGTTTGAAGGACGAACTGTTTCGTGCTCGGTATATTCATCGTGCATGCACAGACAATGATCGAAAATCGTGTATATGGTTCCACGTGTCCACGAAACGTTTACATGCAGTAGGAGGTGCAACTCCCAGTTTAGACAAAGCACTTTATACTACTCATTATCAAGGTTTTCGGGGCGCTCAAAGTCAAAGTTCAGTGTCACATAAACACTAACAGCATTATACAGTATAACCGATACTAATACAGCAGACAACATCAAAAAGAAAAACAAGTGTTTATATCCACGATCAAACGCAAAGCCGAGATGTGTTCCTCTTTGACTATATTTCAAAACAGTCTTCCAATAGAGTTATTGGCAGCACCTACTCCAATGCCGTCTAGGGACACTT
>JAUYWV010117760.1:0-11983 GCA_032274565.1 Nematoplana nigrocapitula
TCTCTCTCTCTCGCTCACTCTCTCTCTCTCTCTCTTTGTCGCTCAATCTCTCTTGCTCGCTCTTCTCTCTGTCTCCTCCGGAGGTCGGGGCGCTGACGCATCCCCTCGAGGGGAATGCATTTGGGTCAAAAGAATTCATAATACAATCGCCTCCACACAAAGTCTATCTACTGTCGTCAACTCCAAACACAGGTAACTCACCCGAAGATTGTCGAATTCGTAGTGATGCAGAGAGATGGTTTTCATCTCGTGTAGCGCTGGGTCATACTGGAGCACAGACACCTGTAAGAGGAATGTCCAGGAATCAGTTATGGAAAGGAAGTTTACACACCATGCACACCCACCTACCTTGGCATCGCGAAAGCTGAGCAGGAGAGAATCCCGCTTATCGCCATGGAAACGGACGCTGATGATGTCTTCCACCCGTTCGTAGACGTCGAATGCGAGAACACTGTCCAACCTCAGGGGCCCATCGTCATCATTTTCCTGGTCAGTTTCTCCCAGAGATCTGCAAGGGCGAAGATCAGAATAGGAAGCTGTGGAGAGTCATGGTATTTAGAGAGCTGCGCATCGCTGTGGTATGTGACACAGAACGCAATTCTCCAATTGTTCATGCAAGACTATGGGGCAGGCCACCTACCTGTCTGGGACGAGGTCGTAGATTTCCAGATGATGCCCGGCCACCGTCACCAGGGTCTGTTTGGCCGAGGAGATCAGATGGCAGTACAAACTGTGATCCACCGCCGTTGGCGCACCGATCTGCTTGAACCACGAGCAGAAATGTGTCGTTTTCGTGCTCTGCTCTGGAGTCGTCATCGGGATCTAATCTAGAACAGACATTCACTTGTGCTGCTACAAACCTATCCGTCTTGGCAATTATAAATAAATTTAGTTCTATCACATATACAAGGGTAAACAATTATTAAATTTATTTAGTTATTAGTTCACTGTTCCTTTATATATCTGTTTCGTATTTATATTTTGTTGATTTAACTTCTTTACTTGTTTGTTGATTTACTTCTTTACTTGTTTGTTGATTTAACTTCTTACTTGTTTGTTGATTTACTTCTTTACTTGTTTGTTGATTTACTTCTTTACTTGTTTGTTGATTTACTTCTTTACTTGTTTGTTGATTCACTTTTCTATTTGTTAGTTTATATATTGATTATTTATTTAATTAATGGTCTAGTTTTATCGTGCATTTGTCGGTTTTCCTGTTTATTTATTTAATTAGTTTGTTTGTTTATATGCTTGTTTGTTTGTTAATATGTTTGTTTGTTTATTTGCTTGTTTGTTTGTTTATATGCTTGTTTGTTTGTTTGTGTATATGATTGCTTGTTTGTTTGTTTATATCCTTACAGTATTTCTTTCTTTATATGCTTGTTTGTTTGACAGTTTGGTTCCTAGAGAAAAATATCCAAATTAATAAATCCTCCCATCAAATGAATCATTATTTGTCTGACAATTAAATTTCATCTAACTGTGTTTTCATATACTACTGGCAGCTAAACCAGCATCTTTTTGTATGAAAGATATCCCAGAGCAATTGTAACTTTCATCCAGTCTATTAGAAGATGGAACAATCAAGTATGTAATTGGGCCTTCTTTTGTCTCAATTTCTAGTACAATTTGCTAACCAGGAGTATGTACAGTATTTAGTTGGATCGATGTGTGGAGGATAAAAAGTAAATGCTAGATACGGA
The DNA here is from genome assembly GCA_032274565.1 of Nematoplana nigrocapitula. Taxonomy (NCBI): domain Eukaryota; kingdom Metazoa; phylum Platyhelminthes; order Proseriata; family Nematoplanidae; genus Nematoplana; species Nematoplana nigrocapitula. The sequence goes on from JAUYWV010117760.1 coordinate 1,704, forward strand.
CTTGCCAGGAAGTAGGGGTTGGGAACAACCAAAAACACACTGGAAGGACCAACACAGAATGACACAACATGTGAGAAATGCTGAATGGAAAATAAAAATTCAGCAATAACAGATCGACCAGCAATATTGATTTTTATAATTTTAGGCAATCAGTTATAAGAAGCATTTCTTAGAAAGACAACAAAAATATTATTTTTTCTCAAGTTTCCCAAGTTTAATGCCACCAGTATCTCCTACATTTGGGGATGTATTCTCCATTTGGCTTTATCAAAGTTTACAATGTACTCTACCAAAATCGAAATGTACTGAATAAGTATAAGTATACCTGTAACTTTTAAATTTAATGCAAAATTCTATCCGTCACCACTGCCAACATTTCCTACAGCAAATCCAGGAACTTCTTGTTTGCTTCATCATCCAAGGTGAATTGCTTAAAAGAGGCCATTAGCTGCTCAACATATTCCTTTACTGTGATCATGGGAACATTTTCCAGTGGTTTATTATCATTTTTCATTGACAGCCTCCTAGTAGCAAGTTATCCAAGTATGTTTAAAGAAATGTTGTGATTGCCACTAGTTCCTCATCTATATTAAAAAAATAAATTTTTAAGCAGACTTGACTGTTTGTTTCTAATTCCATTACCAGAGATCCAGAATACAAATTTTTCGATTAATGAAGAAAAATGCATTGCAGAAATTCATTTCTAAATAACTATTGATCTAATAGTTTGTGGTGGTGTAGTGGTAACATGCTTGTCACAAACACTGAGGTTGACTGGTTCGATTCTCAGTTAGGTTAACTTTTTATGATTAATTTCAGTGGCTGTCCAAAAACTAAGTGAGTGGCAGTGGGCTCACACTTGGAGACTCGCCAGCTGGCAACAGACTAACATTCTTGCACTAGCTCCTAGTCACCTCACATAAAATGGGAGATGTCGGCCTCTATTTAGTTGAGGCACTGTGGTTTGTTGAGCGGAGTGGTGCCCTACAATAAACTGATTTAGTCTATATTCTTCTCTTATATATTCATAGATTCAACATCGGAGAAGAAACCTATGGCCCTATGATGGGCTATGGCAAAATAAAATTGATCGAATTACTAAAAATTATATATATTGAATGTCTATTGGAAATATATAGCAATAAGACATACATATATGCAAAATCTCCAAATTTCCATTATTGATTTAATTAAAACTTTGGGTACTTATACTTTGGGGTAGGGCATGCACTATATAATCTTTTATTTTTAATAGCTCATGAGTATAACAGGTTTTGTTTAAGTGTTCATATTAGGGATAGTAAGCAAATTTATACTATTTGCAAACTCTCTAGACCATTGGCAATTGGGTTACTTGATAAGAAATGGACCATATTTTTAAAAAATAAAACTGTTTTGTGCTCATTTGAACCCCGAGTTTAACGTGAGTTGAAAATTTCATTTTTTTTCCTAATCTAATTGTCAATAGGCTGGACTATTGGTATATTATTGCAAATTAATTGGCTAAATGATTAAGATTTAAGAAAGGTAATATTGTAGGCAATATACAAATTAATATCAATGGTTTTATGCTTATTTTTAACCTGTTTTATTTTATAGATAGTCCAGAAAAATCTTTAATATTTTCAATTATTTGCACAATTTGCGAAACAGTTCAGACTATTGATGTCATTTATTAATACTTAGGATAAATCTAAGCTAACAAATATACAAGTTTACTTGGAAATTCAATTATACTGAAATTATAAAGTTTATATATTGATTGTAATTTGCAACAAAATGCCAAAGAAAAAAATGTTCAAACTAATGCTAATGGCTTTTATTTATATCTGCCAAGAAAATAAAAATGTATCAAAATGGAAAAATAACGAAATAATATATTAGTTGTCTTAACAATGTATAGAGAGAATTGCTAGTAGTTTTATATCAACAAAGATAGTAAACTACTAGAAGGCAATGTAGTAATAGTATAAATAGCATATTAGACTATTTATAATTAGAAAATAAATAAGTGGTTATTAAGTGTCTAATGTCTATTATAGCTTATTATACGGTAATAGGTGATAAACAGCCGGCACTAAAACGGCCAGGCCATATGGGTAATAATCTTATTTTGATTAATTTATTGCCATTAATTATAGTTGCACTGTGCACCTAAATTTATTTTTTCCTTCAATTGAATAAAATAAATCTTTTTATTACCTATAAATAGCCTAGCCTTATATAGGTAATAAATGGCCCGGCTATATATAGGTAATAAAAAGATTTATTTTGTTCAATTGAAGAAAAAAATTAATTCAGGCGGATAGTTTAATTGTAATTAATGGCAAATAAATTAATCAAAATAAGTTTATTACTTATACAGCCTGGCCATATCGGGACTAGCCTGGGGCTGTTTATTATCTTTTACCTAATAAACCTGTAGATTTATATTTTTTATAAAAAAGAAGAAATATTGGTCATTTATGAAATTTATTATAAGAAATAAAGGTGGCATTTTTTCAGTAGTTCCCCCATATTTATTACTAATCAAATAAATAACCATATAAATAATCATATAAAAATGACCTTGAACGATTATCATTAGAGTTTTGTAGAAAGAAATGTTAGTATATTTAAACCAGAGTGTTGAAATGCTATCTATGTTTGCTTTAGTTTGTTTATAAGCTGTCCCAAATTTGATTTGAAATGTTTTACTTCTTTTAAGACTAAGTAAAAGTTCCGTCAAGTCGTTTCTGGCTCCAAGTGACCATATCATGTATAAACGAAGTTCTTCCAGGCAAAAATATAAACCTCTATGACTATAAGTATAGTATTAGTATTTGTTTAAAAATACTTAACATTTGTCATTTCTTTCCACGTAACTCAAATGATATCCCTTTAAGGTCATTTTTATATAGTTTGTTATAAATGTGGGGGAACTACCAAAAAAGTGCCATAAAGGCTACTATATAATTTGAATATACTGCATATTAAAATAAAAAACACTAATAACAATGTCTAGCTATTCATAAGATGGCATAACTATGGAAAGGAAATAATAAGCAAAAGATTAAACCAAAATAAAAATATAAAGGATAATAAAAATAGCGAGCTATTATAGGTCAATAATTATAAAAAAAGGAATAATAGCTTAAAGCTTTGGATTTGAACATGACCATGACTGCCATGGCATGAGATGACTACATAGTCATAGTACATGTATAGTGTATACTATAGCAAGTGATGTTTCTTTGGTTACAATCTGAACTAGTGGGTGCATTTAATATATTTACTCTTTATTGAAAGAATCTTATAAGACATAAGTTATAAAATAAATTGAAGATACTGATAAGGCAAGCGCAATTTTTTAAGAGGCTATGAGTATGACTATGAGCATGGCCTTCAAAACCTAGTTCAGTACTAGCTGTGTTAGAGAATTTGTATATTTTATATCATAGATATTATAAGAAACCGAAAAATAGGTAATTTCGTATTGCTTGGGATATATCTTAATATATGTGCATAACTAAACAACAAGGTCAAGGCCAAGCACGACGGATCAACAGATTAATGTCAATGACGTATATTAATTTCGACAAGCCAGAAAGGTGTTCCTATTAAAAAGGTTAAAGCTCATTGAGAATTGATATAACATAGTTTAATTATCAGTATACCTTAGCTTAATATGTACTATTGTACTTAATTACCTACAAAAATATAAAACTACGTAACTTTTCTGTTTTTTTCAAATGTTTGCTTCTTTAATATTATCGTTTACAATAAACAAAATTAAAACGTCAAAGGAGTATACAAAGCTGTACTGTGTGATATAATTCTATCAATCGCTAACTTGATGTAATTTGCATTATCTAAAAGTCGCAGTGAAATCACCACTGATCAGAGGCATATTGCATTTCCCATTCTTGATCGATTTGTTGTAACACATTATACGCAAAATCTCCACATTTTCATTGCAGTTTCGAATAAAATTTGTTACAATTATGCATAACTAAATCATAAAATCATATTGCAGAATTCCAAAACAATCGACCATTAATAGAGAATAATAATCAGTTATTTTCAAAATATTGATTAATTTGTTAACTAAGGATAAGACACCAAGGCGGGTTGTCCTAAAATGACGTCACGCATTGGGGAGGGAGGGAGGAAGAGGTTCCAAAAATGTGACTTTTGCGGAGAAGGATGGAGGGAGAATTGAAGAAGATGTGACATCACATATCTCGTTAGATTATTTTTAAAATGAAGTAAAAATTTAATAAATCGCTTATTGTTGCTCAATATAGTTTTTCTTATTTTAAAAATAGTATTTATATTTTTTAAGTAAAAATAATATTATCTCAAATATATATAATATTATACAATATATAATATTATTAATTTATATTTATATGGACAAAATCTTTTTGCACTATTATAAATTAAATTGTAGTAATTTTCTTATATTTGCAGTCGTCAGGGGAGCCGGAACTCCGTCAGATACACGAGTCCACCGACACGGATTCCTCTGAGAGGCCATTCCGGTAGATACATCTAACTTGGTCATAAATAAAGTGTCTCAGAAGGGGTGCTAAATCGTTTAATATCACTCAGATGAGGCTGTGTGATTAACATGCAACAGAAGTGGACACCAGCCCTCACCCAAGCGATACCCTCAGAAGGGTGGTCGCAATTTAACCAAATGGCCCAACTTTCACAGAACGCCATACATATGCCCAAGCCTAACCAAGATGTCCCGAAATCTCGCGTATTCGCCCCACCACTCAGGGTGGTCCCCAGGACACCGTGTACTTTGAGAGTAGCAGTACAAACGCCGCACCCGACCCACCAAAAAGCAGACCTGGAAATTCCAAAAAGTGGAATTCACAAATCACTTCACATGCGAGTCAGATACAACGCCCGCTCCACCACTGTCGAGGCACTGGTAGGTTACACGATTGTCCCCAAGAGAAGATAATTAAGCGAGGTGAGGGTTAGACTTTGCAGGTATTTACGAACCCACTCAATCACAATCTCAAAGGTGTAATAAATACTCCATTGCAATTTAACATGTCAGACTGCTATCATACCAGCGCTATGGAATGCCAAAGAGAACTTGCAAAAGATCATTTAATATTGCCTATTTGGTTATCAAGAGACACATTGTGTTGGTATCCTTGAATAGCCGAAGACTGAATATTCGTTGAGGAAGGAAAGGGTGACTGTTTCCTGGGAGGTTAAATTTGTGTACGTTTTAGAATAAATAAGCTCATGTTTTGTCCCGAATCCGGAACATATTTATCACTGTTTGCAAATGTCCGCAAGAAGATGATCTCAGAAAAAAGTAAAGAAATTCCCGATGAGAAAAGTACCTTATGACATTTCGTGACCTACATTGCAAACGAAATTATTATCCCGTGTATGTGTATGTGGGCGATATTTTCAACCGTGCGTTCACTGAAGTTCCATAAAACAGCATGTCCATTAACGAAAGTGTAGTGCTAATTCGTCCAAAAAAAGTGCAGCCAAAACGAATCGCAGCAGTAAGACACCGAGAAATGATGTGTGTAATGGTGTGGAATGAATCTGATGATGATGATGAGAATGAGCATGAATGGCACAAGATTGAAGACATTGAGACAAAAGGACTGGAGATGACAGAAAAGAAAAAATGTGCACATTCAATTCGGTACATCAATACTTTGATATCGAAAACAGACAACCAGTCTGGGAAAATACTTAATTTTTACTTTCATTATTTTATCACAGACAATTTAAATCAAAGTTAACAGAAATATGTCATAAATATTGATTGCGATATTAAAAATGAAACGAAATGTCTAAATCATAATTATATAATCCGATTGCTATTGTGTTTAAAGTTGTATTAAATAGCGTAATTATGAAATTCTTTATTATCTATAGGGTGTTATGAAAAAACCGGTCGTTTTTATTATGAAACATGTTTTTATATTTAACTACATTCTATAGATATAGCATGTAAAACTGCATGTTAAACTGTAATTTATAATAAAGAAATTGTAATTCTTAACTTTAGATGATGATCAAGAGAGTATTGATTTTCGGTATTTATTGTCATGTTCTAATTTTCTTATATGATATAAGAAAAACTGATCTTATTTTAATTGGAGGAGAGAAGTTCGGTTTTTATGTGACGTCATTTTTTGAAGGGAGGGTTGCGTAATATGTGACGATCTCTGACAGGGGGTGGGATGGAGGGTAAAAAAAATTAAAATCGTGATGTCATTTTAGGACCGCTCACAAGCAGACTTGGAAATTGAAATTATACAGTTGACATAGAGAGATTGTAATTCTCGACACAAGTCCAAAGAAAATAAACGGGCTGCCAAGAAATTGAGAGTGCTTCCAAACGAAGAGACGCACTGCTCGTCATAAAAGCAACTGCGCAGAAACATCCCGCGAACGCGACAGCGAAACCCTCGCAATGCGCACTGCCCGTCATCAAACAAACACTGGCATGCATGTCTCAAGATTCGCACCAATGAAATACTCGCATAGAGCGCTAGTCTTATACTACTGTATATCGAAGAACAAAAACACATTTTACACAGAATATATATATATGAATAGTACTCTCTAACAAGACAGAACACATAAATTGTTCTAAATTATCGTGCATATTGTTGATAAATGTGGGGATCAATCGGGGCACACTTTATGTGGTATTTTCGTACATTTATAAATGGATATTAAAGACCAAGAGAAGAGGAGAAAGCACCTGCAGAGAAGAGCAAAGTATATACTGTAGTACACAGCAGTTGAGAGATTGACTACTCAATCAGTCAATCAGTCGCAGAGCCGATCAGGCAGAAAGAAGGTGCGCCACCGGTTTGGAGAAATCATTAGGACTATACAGTACACACAGTCTGCTGCACATTGACACACAGCACAACTGTTCTTCTTAGTTTGATTTTTTTGTACAGGTTAAGGCAACTCGGAATACTTGGTCGCGGAATCAGATCAGTTTAAACAATCAGTTTATGAAAACAGAATCCTCTAATAATATGTAACATTTCTAGGTAGAATAAAAATGAGAAGTCATTCGCCGGAATCTGCAGTGCCTTGTGTATATATTCGGATTTATATCTGTTTCAACATTTCAGAAGGTTTCGATTAATTTCTTAAATTACAATTATACTACTTTTGTATTAGTATACAATATAATACATTTATTTTGTAAATTTAACTTAACTGTTGTTTAATGTTTAAAAAGCTGGTATATATCCGACAACGTTCGACGTCGAACCTATTTTACCTACTCGATTCTGTTAAATTCAGGGAAATACATCAACCATTCCGATTTTTTTATTGAAATACGGATTATGTTTCTAGTAGAACACAATTTGCACAAAGACATTACATCGGAAAACGGTCCAGTTATACAAGACACTGCATACCTCCATGCGGATTAAATTCATCGGACGAATAAAAAAATGTTTATGCATAACAAATATACAACAGTAGTAGCGTAGTAGTAATATGTAACATTTGGGGGTTAAAAATGTGTTGAGATAGTTGTGCAAATAGATGTGATTTAGAGCAGACAGGAGGGAGAAAGGAACCATCTAACCGGACTACTGAATGGGAGTTGAGACAAAGATAATCGCGGAGATGGGCCGTGGCGCTCAAGGTGAGGATTTTACAGGTCGCTGAAAAGAAACGGAAAGTTTTCTAAACAAAATGTAAAACAATAAAAATGCAATTAAACACTCTCACTACCATAAACTATTTGATGTTGTTAGTTTTTCTAAATCAGTTTTTTGTTGTATTACTAATTTTTACGAGTTTGTGTTCTAGATGGAATTTTAGCAAAGAACGCAATCTTTTATCAAAATGGATATTTGACAAACTGATTAGAGCTAAACTTCTAGGATCACACAACACACTGCAGAGATGACAGAGGTTGGACTGGAGATTGCCAGAAAAGCCTCAATCAATCTGGCAGAGTCTGATATCAAAGGACATGAGTTTGAGTTTGAAAGTAAAGCTTGCGAATGCGTTCTGAATTGAGCAGGCCTAATACATTTAAATCAAATAGCAAACCAAAATATGTCTAATTTCTGTCAGTAGCTGTTAAACAATAAATGCAAAATAAATATACTACTATCAATAATTAATAAGTAGTATTATCAATATAGGAATTTTTTTAATTTTACGATTGAACAATAAATTAAGCATGAACAGTAGAACAGAAATCACTATCCAGGTGGGTAATTAAAACGTGCAAATATTATAATGTAACATGTTTCCATCGCACTGTACATTTCGTATATGTAAATGTTAATAATAATAATAATTTTGTTAAAGCTTTAGAAAGGCACAACACGAGGGATGATTTTTCAATATTCAGTCAATCTTTTTCCCACACGCAAGACGCAGAATAGCCAAGCAAAATAATAGATAGGAAGTAGTAAGAATTGGGTAAACTCTAGACCACTATTCAGGAGAGGAAGAAGAAGTGGAATTGCTTTGCAATGGCGATTTTTCACTGGGTTCCATTGAGTAGATATTTGCTGTTAGTAATTAGATTAATCTAGCATTTTATTATTATAAGTAAAAGCTGGTTAAAAGCTTTTTATGCCAGTCCCTAGACTATGTAATCCAAGTAGCAGTGAATTCAATACAAGTGTCGCTCTTTTTTATTCCAATACCAGACAACAAGCGAGTGCTAAATTTACTATCACTTGGACTAACTAGGTCAACATTTTGAGTATTTATGCTCTAATTCTAATATAAGCCTCACCAGATAGTGTTTTGGTAGAGAGCTTCACTTTCCCGGTCCAAAGCTCAGTACACCTGGAAATGACTGTTGAAAACTAATTTGACAGGTCTTGTAATCATGGATTAAGGTGACCAACTCGTTTCGCCTACCATACAGGTCAGATGGGGGAGTACTTTGCGGCATTCCAAAATTACACAAAATGGAAGTGACCGGGGATGATTAAGGTCAGACACAGAGGTCATTCCACCCGGACAACCCAAATACAGAGTTTAGCCTTGTGATGAGTTTTTCCATGTATCCCTGTGTCTTGCTGGTGTTACCGTTAATGTTCAAAATATTATAAATATTATTCCTATTTCCCACATATGGAATTTGTTCCTAATTAATGCAAATGCCTTTTCCCTATATAGTCGAGAGGGGTGGCTGTGGATCTAAATTTCCCGGCCCAACTCTAGTACACGATTAGTTTCGTCCTGATTGGGACTCATCAAGTGTACGCAAGAGAAGGCGAAGTAAATAAGGTCTAAAGCTCAAAAAAATAATTGCCTCTCAGCGAATTAATGGAATCACACCATCACATGCAATGACAAAGTCATTTGTATATACAATTAGCCAAAATTAATAATTGCAAATGGCGCAATGTCATTAATAGCTGTGGTGAAAACCCTTTTCAGAGCTCTCGGTTTACTTTTCAAGCCGGATTTGCCTTCTCTTGCAGACACCTGATGAGTCCCAATCATTACGAAACTAGTCGTGTAATAAAGGTGGGCCGGAAAGTTTGGGATCCACAGGCAGAAAGTTCCCTTGCCTAGGAAAATTGTTTTGGGTTTATTTTCCCTAATTGCTCTATAATCTTCCCATTTCGGCAGTATGTGCTCTAGATCTCGGTATTGGTTAAGATAGCCCCACTCTATAAGCATACCACAATTATTTATCTAAAATTATCTTTGATTCTCCTATAATATTTCAAAAATCCTCTTTTTTTCCATCTGTATATGCTCTTCCTCATTTTTTTATTTTGTTTTTGAGACTATATCTTTGTCCAATAAAATACTCCATTATACAGGGGCCTCCAAAAAATATTCGTTTTTTTATAAAACTTTATTTCAAATATATAGATTGAACAAAACATTTCATTTATTTATATTCAACAAAAGTTTATAGTTGAATAGTTACAACTAGTTACAACATTTAAAAAGTTACAAATAGTCACCATCGGCTTCAATAACGAGGCGTAGGTGAGCAATGAGTTCGCCCAGCTCCTTTGAAAGTTTCTAAGCTGTGATTGATGTCAAAAAGTCATCCAAATTTTGTCTCATTTCATTTGAATCCCGAAAGTTTTGGCCTCTTCGAAAAGTTCCATAGTTCCTGAACAGAAATCGCTCCATCAAGTTGAAGTCCGGTGAGTACGCTGGCTGTTTGAGGAGAGAAATGTGATGTTGTTCCAACCATTGACGTATAATAATTGCCACATGAGGCCTGGCATTGTCATGCTGAATAACAATTTCCCAAGCTGGGATTATTCTTTCAAATTCAG
>JAUYWV010117771.1:0-11983 GCA_032274565.1 Nematoplana nigrocapitula
TGATACTGTGACGTTGGCATGTACACTTGTATAATTGCTGTATTAGTAGGTTCTCCTTCGATGATGGTCAGCATTAAACGTTCGCTTTTGTGTATTTTTTGATGACTTTATTTGAATGATGTTGATCCATTATTATAGCAACGCCATTTCGCTGCTTTCTTCCTCCTGAGTATAGATGATTCGGTATCCATTGTTAATGAAGTCTCCTGAACCTTTGCAATGTGTTTCACTAAGTCCCATAATATTGATTCTGAATTTCTTCATTTCTTCTTCTACGTTTCCAACTTACCGTCTTGTTGCATAGTTCGCATATTCCAAGTTCCAATCCGTAATTCATATCCACGTGTCTGTTTATTATTAAAGTGGCCTGAGGTAACCCAGTGATTCTTAGCACCCCCTGCTCCTTGAAGGTTTAAACCGCCAGCGTAGCCCAAGTTCAAAGAGTCTCTGGTTGTACCTCATAAATCAAGTAATGTAAAGATACTTCCGGAGGCAAAGGAGAACCAAGACGAATATCATGATGTTTCGGCCAGTTTCGAATTCATTCTCAAAAGACTTATGAAGAAAGTGTACCAAGATTGAATAATTAAAACAAACAATGCGAATCATTCGAAAAATAAGTTATGCCATTTTTATTCAGGGAATTCTTTAATTGGGATTTCTCAGACCTAATCAATAAGGCTTACTTGAGAGTTCCACATGGTCCCGAGCCACACACTTGATTCGATATTCGACTGACTTTTAGTACGCGAATCGCAGGTCAAAAAGCGCGAATTGATTGTACTCGAGTTCTTCTTGTGTTCCTAATTAATTTTGTCAATGAAGTGTCCTGTGGTGCGTCTCAAATAGCACGTGCGTGGATCACCCATGCACTTGATTTGAGAACCAGATGAGTATTGTCCTTCAGGCTGAAGTAGGAGTCAATGTTCGTTGAGGAAAATGCAAACCGGACTTAATCATAGCCAAGAAACTCTTTTCAACCGCTTGGTAATGTAAAGAGAAAAGCAAGCATAGAAAGGATTTTTATTAAATTGGTTAGTTGTTTTATTAAGTTTCGTATATTGTTTGTTTTAATTAATCAAATTTGTTATTATTTGTGTTCAAGTTTTTATGACTTCCTTGAGAAGGAATATTACATCTGAAATTAAAAGTTTAAAATTGGCTTGTTTCTCCATTTTCTTTTCCCAATTACATCAGTTTACCTAATTCCTAATTCTGAGAGACCCCTAACCTATAATCGGAGACATCAGCTCAGGCAAACACATTCAAGCATTATTACATAAATTGGTGGAAAACGAGGTGATATAGAAAAGGTGTGGAATTGGTCCCGCAGAAATCTATTTTCTCCCACCACTTCAGTTTGACAGGTCAATGTTTTCGAGATCAGAACGATTATTGCATTGCGAAAATTCTCCGGTTTTACTTGTTAGTTCGTGGACTCATTTCGAAAAATATAGATGTGTATAACTGAACAGTTAAATATATAAATAAATAAAAGTATATTGCGAAGAAAGACAGTAATGAAGATCGAAAAATGGAAACATAATGTGAAAAGAAGGCATACGGAAAAGTCTTAAGAGGAATTATTACGGAGAAAACAAGGTAACACATATATTGTGCAGTAGAAGTAATATTATCAGAAAACCCTCATTGACAAACAATCAATGAAAACGGTTAAATTAAACACACACAAAATTACAGGCATTGAAACACATTTACAACAGCACAAACATTTGGCAAAACCTGTAGACAAAGAAAACAGTAAAACAAAATCAGATATAGAGAAGGAGAAATAATGGAAAACCCTAAAACAGTCAATGTAAATAAAATATTATAATAAATAGAACGCATCATTTAGAACCACATAAATAGTTGGAACAAAAAGGTTCTAAATGTCTTGTAGACAAACATGGTATTGTAGTGTATATTTATATATATTCCTACAGTTACAATACGAGAAATTACCCGTTGGAGACTTTGGTGTATATCAGAATGAGTTTGTTTGTAGAGGTGTTTTGACTATTTCCAATTGGCGGTCACAGAGAAGGGAAATCTTGAACATGTACAGGAGACGTCACGACTGGAAAATCGGGAAATGAGGCGATGAGCTCGCGTCTGTATACTCAGGTCTTCAGAAGCACAGTGAGTTGTTCTGGTCATCCGACAAACAGATGGGCCGCGTACAGTATTCTAAGACCGAGCGAATTAGACCTTAGTATATTGTAGACAAACACCATGTCATCTCGACTCAAGAGTGGGTTTCGAATGCCTAATATATATAGTGGACGTAGAACCTTCTGGATATATGTTTTAAATACCGTTAGAAAAATCAAGGTATACGCATGTATATACTGTATACAGTAGATATCGCTTTGAAGACGTGAAACACTATAAGTTCTTTGAAAAACGTAATACCACGAAAACACGTCCGTGTATTTTTTTCTGATATTTAATACCTAATTTTTGCACACTCTGAACAAGTTAAGGAAAAGAAAAGCATATATCTATTATATGTGCTTTATAATTGCTATGTAGCTATAGAAGGTTAAAATATTCCGACAAAAGTTTTACATCTTCATACTTTTTATATATTCATCTAAGCGCACAAATATGCTCTACTAACCATGAACGTACATAATTCCCGAGATAATTCGGAGGCGTGCTTTTGAATGCGAAAATAATTTAATTTTCTATTCGGATTGTTCCATATCTACATACACACATCAATACACACTGTGAAGACTGTGAACAACTCCTTTCCATTCAGAATTGTATTGACAACATTATCTCCCCACATGCCCCCACTCCCACTTTGCGTTCTGGATGCTGCTGTTCTGAAAATAAAAATGCGACGTGAGTTGGATAGGTAGACCACACGAGCTATAGCTACACAGCATAGTATAGGGTAGATAAGTCATCTCTTTCCACATATACACACTGAACAACACGACGAATAAAACATATTCGAATTAAGCCGCATTATCCCCTCCCTGCCTGGGTGAAACTAGAGAACCTGCACGAAGTGAAGTCAGGATTTAATCCGGTCCCCATACAATTATTGAATCGCCTCCCCGTGTGCCTACTGCCTGACAAACACACAGACAGAGCATGGCGAGACGAGAAAGGGGAGAGCAGGAGGGGCTTAACTTCTCCACGCCGAACCGTCCGCATGCACACTCCTCCTCCACCTCATCTTCCTCCCTTCACGAAAAACCTTCCATTACTCACTCGCCACAGGTAAAAACATCATTGTTATGTTATATGTCTGTATGTATGTATACGAAGACGCGGGGATTGATTTGGGGATGGCTCATCGGAGATTTGTCGAGGGGAGCCGCATAAAGGTGTGCGAGGAGAGAGCGAGGATGGAACAAGAAACATACAGGCCAACACAAATCTGTCTGGCTCACTTGCCTCGCGTGTGACTCAGAAGAGAAGGAAAGGAAGAGACTGATGGGGTAAAATTGCAGTGGGGGATAATTATTCGCCATGTCTTAATTGAAAATAAATTTCACAGTTCCGATTATTTATCTCTCTCTCTCTCCCTTCCCTCCCTTTTGTCTTTGTCTTATTCTCTGTTATCATCTTCTTAGCTGCGGCAGACACAATATTTAACTCAGAGAGATTTGGGGGAAATTTATTTCTACACTTCATTTCTTATTTAAACGACACGCCTAATATCAGTATATGACACTGCAATTTTCAGAATTTGTATATTTGTTTATTTATTTTTTATACATCAGTACTTGAAATAGCAAAATAAGAACACTGTGTATGTCTCGCGTCGTGAATCAAACCTAAATGAAGGGTTTTGTTGTACCGATACTCTTTGTAATATGCACTAGTACCTATTTACCCCTTTCTTGACGTCAGTGGATTTCTCCTTGCTCTTCGTAGACCATTTTAAAGTTTTAATCTATATTTTCAAATCAGTTACCGGATCCCGAACAATCGCCTGTGGCACCCATATTCATGACAATTAATCAAACATATATGGCATATTGTGTCCGACCATCTCTCCGATTGATGGTCTATACTCTAGGGGGAGATAGCGAACAAAGAGTTATACACACACACAAACACATACACAATTAATCGTTGTAAGCTCTTCTAATTGTTTCCCATTCCCAGGATTTAATTCTTCATAACTGTTATTAATACTGGAAAATATAAAACAAGAATTAATATAAGTAGGTGACTTATATAATTTAAAAGTAGTACATTGCGATTTTTCTTTTTTTGAATTCATCTATAAAAGGGTCTAAAATGATCCTTTCAAGAGAACCTGAGGAACCCATATGGACTAGGAGCAGCTAGCAAACACATACACAAATACATTTAATTTTACAAGCTCTTCATTGCATTACATTCCGAAGACTATAGGTTACATTTGAAATAGGGTTTACAGAGATTCTTTATGCATAATGAATTGCAGAGGTACTTTGTAGTTTTGTGAGTATATATATAGCCTTGTAGTGCAGGTTTGCGGCAAAGTGCTCCTTCCTGCAAGATGGGAGAGACGATGCATACTACAGAGATGTTTTGTGTTATAAGGACCAATTTAAAATTGAGTTATTTTCATGAAAGCGTAATAACGATATTTTTAAGAACATAATCGTTTGTATTTGGTTTTGCATTTAGTATACTGAAATCATATGTTAATACGTCGAACTTAATAGCAAATTCCAACCTTAAATATTTGGATCTTTACAAGGCTTTTGTATAATGAAATTATTATGACTATAACAACAAATAAATTTAAGGAATTAATGTGGAAACTGTAAATGTTACACGGATGACACTGCTTTATTGACCATATTTCAACTAGGTCCTCTCTAAAAACAATCAGATTTCTTTTCGCAAAATCACTGTGTAAAGAGAAGCGTTGGAGTAAGTAAAGGAATTCGAAAATCTAATAATATTCAAACCAGAATCAGACTTCTCAGATGCTATGTAAATCCGGTACTGCTGTATGGGTGCGAAGCATGGACACCAAGCAAGGTCAGGCAGGCGAAGGTGGAGGCACTAGAAGTTTGGTTTCTTTGGCGGACGTTAAAGGTCTCATGGAAGGAAAATGAGAAGAATGAATGTATTCTTCAACTGGCGGGTGATAAGGGCATTGTAGCGCGTCAGTTCAGTTTCTGGGGGGCATTCTATGAGGAAAGATGGGGTGGCAGTGCTGACGGTGTGTGGGAAAATTGAAGGACGTCGTGATACGGAAGACAGAGGTTACCAAACTTGGTCTGATTGAGAAACATTTCAGGAATGATCATTCAAATGCAATCGTCAGAAGAGTGCAGGAGAGAGAGAGAGAGACATAGAGAGAGAGAGATGAAAGAGAGATGACACATGTGATAACCCACTTCAGAGAATCTGACATAGCACTTTAACTGATTGCTAAAAAATACGAATGACCCAAGGCATCCAAAAAGTATGTATTGTTGTTTATGTTATTTTATGTTATTATCGAACTTACAGTGCGAAGTGACTTTCTGAATGCACTTGTTTGCAAATATTGCCAAGACCTCATTGTTAAGAAGGCGATAAATGAAGTAACAAAACTAATAATTCAATTGTGCTTTCCCATATAAATTTACTCATCTTAAAAAATCCAGGAAACTCGGATGCCAACGAACACTTAAGAAAATAATGGCTTCGCTGCAACAATTGTATAACCTTCTAACTCTTTTTAAACGAAAACATCTGGAACCCTTATTATTTCACCGACCACTGAAGAGGCAAGACAGATGCACTGCGGTGTATAAAACATCAATTTGAATTCGGTTTGATATATGTATGACAGAGGCGTGGCCCCACCCAAACGTGCTCAGCTGGGGACCCAGCTGATCAGGACACACATGGAACCAATGCTTCCAGGGCATGTGATAAATTAAAGAGCTTCCCAAAATGAATTTCGGTCTTAATGAAATTTCGTGGAGATTAAGAACACCTTACGTCGCAGTGAAATTACCACTGACCACAGTCATTTTGCATTTCCCATTATTTATCTGTTGATCGGTCATAGAATCAATTATTTTCAAATTATTGATTAATTTATTAACCAATGAATATACAGTACAAGCAGACTTCGAAATTGAATTACACTGAAATTATAAAGTTGACATTGTGACTGTAATTTGCGTCAAAGTGTCAACCAAAATAAAACCAACGTGCTGCCAACAGACTGAGAGTGAATTGAAACGAAGAAACGACACAACGCACTGCTCGTCTTAAAAGCAACTGCGAGTCAACATCACGTGAACGCGACTGCAAAATTCTCGCACAGCGTACTGCCTGTTATCTAACAAACGCTGCACGAATGTCTCAAGCCCGCGAATAATGAAACACCTGGTCAGTGGGCTACCTATTATTAAACAAACGCTATGGGAGCCACACGTTCCATTTTAGGGTCTTTTTAGATACTTTTAAAGACTGTAAAATCTTTACGTCATTTTATGCCTGTTATTGATATACGATCTGTAATGCTGCCATGGAAATGGTGACAGCATTCGATTTGAACATTTATTGGAAGTGATATTTCTTTGGTTACATTCCGAGATAGCGGACGCGTTTAATATTTATGGCCGGATTCCTAAACTTCTATGAAGAATTGAAGCATCATCGGTCTAGCGGAAGGAAGGGAAATTATGAGGACGTATTGGACTTAACAGTTTTTGTTTGGTGTTTGTTATGTTGATGTTGACCAATCGTAGCCAGTAGAACTTTGAAGCGGGATTGTTTTCCGCCAGCAGGACGCGGATATTACATCAAAAGCAGGTTTATTATTATTGGCCGGTAAGTTTAAATTTCTTCCCGTACAGTATCGGGTATGACATCCAGTATTTGATGGGATTAAATAAAATTACGTAAATAACATACGAAACATAGACTTATTACCTGACGGCTATATTCACCATCGAGATGTTACCAAACGCTTTGCGAAAACGTCTACACATAACTGCCATTCATATTTATGATCAACTTGTGGCCCGCTGCAGCTACGCGTGCTAGCGTTGTTATACAACATCAGTTGCTGTGCAATGACGGTTGAACGTCGCCGGATAACCCCCGCCTATAGCCTATAGCGCAGCGCTGTAGTCCTGCTTATGTTCAACGCGAGATAGATTGCGCCAGAGTGAGAGAGTGTGAGTCTACAAAGAAAATCAATAGATCAGCTTGGCCGACTGTGCAGCTTTACGCAAGGTAGTCAACCTGTGTGTGAGTGAGAGAGTGAATTAAGTCATACTGGCTCGAGCGCACTCTGTCAGCAAACTGACCAATCAGACGACGTGTTCTAACGGTACACGACCGACCGAGACAACGACCCAGGAATCACGTAGCTTGCTTAATAATTAGATTGTGTTTTTCTTAAGTCCTCTATTAATAGTGATGCAATATTAATAAGATAATGTATAGATAGACGAGGTATATTGGCGTATATACTGTATATTAGTCGACATATGTAACGACCATCATGGACAAAGCTGAAATTTTCGGTATCCTCCCTTTTAATGACTGAGCACAGCATGCGTTATGTTTTCATTAATTTTCATTCCTATGGGTGCCACAGGTTCCGTTTGTTTACTCTTACATTTAAATTTACCAACTGGACAATCTTAAATGAATTGGATTGTGGCGGTTTCATAACTTTGACGCCTCGAATTGCGTCTGCGTGTGTTTCTGCGTGTGCACTTGTTGCTATGATGATTACATGACTGTCTTGTATTCTTGTGACGGAATGTGACACGCTGGAAGAAGACGTTACTTGCGTCATGCTGAATATGTTACCGATGCGTTGATGTAAGTTACTGTATTTTCACGAAAGTTGCAACTTGGCCGATTTTTCGTTATAACACCGCAGCCAATTCTACAGTATATCATGGTTGATCAGCAACAATGTGTATCAGCGGTCAATTTTTAAAATGTGGTATAGTAAACGGGATCGCCGGAACCGGATGGGGCGACGAGTTATTTATAAAATTCGGAAATTTGGCACTATTCGGAAAATTTCACTAACTGAGTCTAAAAGGGCGTACCAGTAAAGAATCTGGCACCATTCGGAAATTTCACTAACCGATTAAAAGGGCTTACCAGTCGAAA
This sequence comes from Nematoplana nigrocapitula, assembly GCA_032274565.1. Taxonomy (NCBI): domain Eukaryota; kingdom Metazoa; phylum Platyhelminthes; order Proseriata; family Nematoplanidae; genus Nematoplana; species Nematoplana nigrocapitula. The sequence continues at coordinate 8,101 of JAUYWV010117771.1, forward strand.
ATTTGGTACCATTTGTAAAATTTCACTAACCGAGTCTAAAAGGGCGTACCAGTCTAAATTTGGCACCATTTGGAAAATTTCACTAACCGAGTCTAAAAGGGCGTACCAGTCGAAAATTTGGCACCATTCGGAAAATTTCAGTAACCGAGTCTAAAAGTGCGAACCAGTCGAAAATTTGGTACCATTCGTAAAATTTCACTAACCGAGTCTAAAAGGGCGTACCAGTCGAAAATTTGGCATCATTTGGAAAATTTCACTAATTGAGTCTAAAAGGGCGTACCAGTCAAAAATTTGGCACCATTCGGAAAATTTCACTAACCCAGTCTAAAAGGGCGTACCAGTTGAAACTTTGGCACCCTTCGGAAAATTTCACTAACCGAGTCTAAAAGGGCGAACCAGTCGAAAATTTGCATCAAGATTCAGGGAGTGTCCGATGCGTCTCGAGGCACCTCTTGAATAAATCGGCGCCCACGCGGTGATGCCGATGTTTAATCTTTTTAATGTCACTATTCAGAGAATGAGCTTTATAAAGTTTAAGAACTATAGTTTCAGACAAATCATTTCACACTTCACATATTCATCTACGTCTATACGCTCCTTAACATACCTGTAAAGTATTCACTCACCACTTACCTGGTCTTACTACACATCTTTTCTATGAAATAAATTACATTTTCCAGACCGTAGTGCTGTGCCCCCTTTTAATTTGGAACCCCCTAACCCTACCTTTAAATACACCCATAAATACTGAGCGCCCTATGCCAGTCACCGTAAGGGCAGTGATTAATCAAATTGATCATCGAAAATCTGTATTTTACGGGAAACTTGAGTCGAATCAATACTAGGAAATTATTCAATTTTTGTTAATTCAGAATTTAAGGAAAATTTTAGAAAGCTTGCGGCACCCTTTGGTAAATTGCTTTCGTATCGTGTGGAATAATAAACAGTCAACGATGATTGCATTTTGCCATTGAACAATAACTTTGAAGAACAGTTTAGCCTACTCATATCCGACGATATTGCCTTGGTTATATTTCGAGCGAGCACACGTTTATTTTATATCTAAATGTACATCAAATTAGTCTGTGATGATTGTGCAACTGCGCGTATAGACTATGGAGTATACTGTATATGTAGACAACAGAGACTTTCGTCACCAAGTTTCGACCGGCCGATTTTCAGTCTCAGAAAACAGGTAGAAAAACATGCAACATGGCGCACTTACACACGTAACTACACACTCCCGCGGACAACATGGTGCAGTGTGTGTGTCTGCGCAAATTTTGAACACACATACACAAACTTTTCGTCCATAGAACATGTGCGTGTGAGTGTGCTGTGTGCAGCAATCACTCTGCAAAGTCTGCATCCCCTTCTCTCTCTCTCTCTCTTTGGCAGAGTGGGGCTCGCCGACTGTGTCGCGTGCGTGCGTCCATCGTTGGGATGCTTGCAGAGAGCACAGAGCTCAGTGTGATTGTGTATCTGTGGGTTCCACACTAATGATGACTGACATCCGGCACCCAGGCCGCACCCCGTCCCGTGTACCGCCGCCCCATCCTGGTGCACACATGTTTCCCCAACAGGCGGTAGTCCGGGCTTAGGCCAGCTGACTTACGGCAGGGCGTCCGGAGTGGAAGACAGAGAGAGCGAGAGCGCGCGTGCACACAAGGTTTACACACTCCAGCAGGCAGACCCGCCTCCCTGCCTCAGCAGTGGGCCCCTTTTCGGGGACCTCCTGCCGTAGGGCTAGCCTTTTCACAGAGACACTCTGGCCACGTCTGCCGCCACTGCAAATTCGACGAGTGTGGCAGGAAACGCGGTCGAAAGATTAGCCAATTAGTTTTATGTAAAATATATTTACCTCGTCATCCTTCTTACACACCGAAAATTAAGGCCAGATTTTTAATATGGCAATTATGTTCTTTACAATAACCGTTATGATATCCGTCATGTTTGGCACCATTTTTTCATGATTCGACACAGTATTCGACATAAAATCACCATATTTACTCAACTTGGCGTCATATAATCTGACATTGATTTGGAAAATTCTAACGGTATATAAAGCAAAAAACTAAAGGCTGTCTTAAGCAGTTATTTATTTCACCCAGTTATTGTCCAGTTTACAATAGCATAATTCTACAGTTCCTATGCAGCCCAAATACAGTATAGTACCAATAAAATACAAAGGATAGTCTACTAAAACACACCAGCTCAAATCAATACACTTGTGTACGCTCTAGCAACCTACTGCGGCGAAAAAGAAAATCCTCTCTATCACATCGACACTAACAAAGTTTCGTCCACCTCATGCACTCTGATCCACCTACTGGACCGCCTCACTAGCGCTTTAGAAGACAGAGACACGGTCGGGGTTACTCTTTTATCAATTAAGTATTCGAAAGTATACGACTAACTTTCCACAAAAGTTTGATTCATAAACGGCAGCAATACAGTATAACGTCCCCAACGTCTTAATCCAGTGGACATTCTCTAACTAACCAACCGATACCGCATGGTCAAAATCGGAAACTTCCGCAGCTATCCTGTTAAAGTATGCAGAGGCATACCTTAGGGATAAATAATCGGTCCATATACCTCCTAATTGGCAAACTAGTTTTCTACCGGCAAACGCAGTACAACAACGGCATGATGAATTCAATAACGGAATAAATTCTGACGAACGGCAACTCAGTTAAAATATAGATGCATCTCAAATCAACAGCGTCTTTCTCAGTTCATGAATAGTATTCAGAATCCGATGTGTGCCGCCATATAAAACTTTGAAACACACAATTTCGGAGTTTAAGATATTTTTGTTGAACGATGCCGAGAGCCAAGATTACAATCCAAGATAAGTTGAGAATTATTGAGGGTCACGAAAATGGAGAAGATTACGTCGAAATAGCTCGTGTATTGGGAATAAAGCGAGGGACTGATTGGTCAATTGTTCGAAGACATCAAATAAATGGCGTTGCGGTCCTCCCAAGAGATGGCGCCCACAATCGTAAAGTCGATGAAGAAATGAAGGAAATGTACGTGACAATCGTGGAAAATCACCCTGAGTATACCCTCCTTCAAATTAAAAGATCTCTCGAAAAAGAAATTGCCCCAAAAGCCTCAAGTTTCTTTCAATACAATCTCCACCATACTAACAGGCCAACTGATCAAGGTGAAGAAACTTGAAACAAACTAACAAGATCGAAACCGAAATGACGTAAAAATGGGAAGAAGATATTATGCGGAATGGTTGTTGAATAATGGGGGTCAAGAAAACGTTCGCGAAATTGTTTACGTTAACGAAAGCGGTTTCAATCTTTGGTTGGCGAGAACCCGTGGACGTGCACGCGCTGGCCAACGGGCGTACGGATTGTTGGTGGACGGAAAGGGCCAACTTTTTCTCTCATAATTACAATCTCCAATACAAAAGGTCTTCTGCATCATGACTTTTACGAAGGAGGAACCAACCACAACCGGTTCAATAACTTTATGGAGCAGACCTCTCAAGTTGCAGGGAACGTGAATTTGACATTTATATTTGACAATGCTAGCTGTCATACGGGAAGCGCATTTGAGACCAAATCATGATTTTCAATTTCTGCCTGCATATAGCATATAATATTGCAGAGAATGATTTCTCTGCATGGAAGGCAGCTTTCAAAGCTCAACTCGCTTAAACTCGCGCCATGATCATGGAACTTCCTTTTCAAGAAAGACTTGCCACGAGATTCCAAAGATGGAAAGTCACTGCACTGACAAGTCGAGTGTGAACCACAAATAATCCGAACAGAATTTGAACAGAGTCCAATTTACTGCTGAGGGTTCTATTGAGTCCAACAAAAAGCGGCGAACAGTACTCGAGAACGCTTCTGATGAGGCCGTG